>JARHVA010009727.1:105000-120000 GCA_037957365.1 Torreya grandis
CAAAGGCAAATTCAAGAAGGGATTCAAGAAGAAGAGTTTATATTCTAAAGATCCTAGCTCAGTCAAAGATAGTGGAGTCAGTGACTCAGATGAAGAAGATATTCTATTCATGACCATACATAAAAATAACTCTGTAAGTAAAATTAAAGTTGATCAAGAAGAGGAACATGATAAAGCTAAGGTGAATCTATAAGGAGAACTCATTTGTGAATTATAAGAATTAAAAGATAAAGAGAAGAAGAATCAAATATTGAAGCTCTAGATTGAGAATAATAAAAAGGAGTCAAAAGAAATAATTGAAGATCTACAAGCACACATTGAAAAGCCAAAAATATTGAAGAAGATCTAACAACTCAATTACAAAAAATAAGTGAAGAATGTGAAAACTATGTTGTTGAAATTACCTATTTAAAATAATATATTGATAAAAAAATAAAGAAATCAATGATAAAGCTGTCAATGAATTAAAATTTGAGAATAATACTAACATGTTGAATAAGATATTAGAATGTCAAAAATCAAAATCAGATAAGATAGGTATGGGATTTGAAAAGAAAAAGAGCTATGTCGGAGCCCTTACAAGAGAGAAAATAAAAGGTGAAGAAGTAAAGGATGTATAGGACAACTAAAATAAATAAGGCTATAAGTAATAGAGCTACAAAAGATAACAAGGTCAAAGATACAAAAATTAGAATAGTATCTATTTTCATGGTTATTATTTTTGTTGTAATGGTTATGGTCATAAAAAAATGGACTGTTAGAAAAGAGCTAATAATTTTAGAAACAAGGAGAAGGAAACTCATGCAGAGTCAAGAAAAATCCAAAACTCTTTTACTCCTTTATCAGGCTTTGATGAAGATGCCATAGTATGTTACAAGTGCAATAATTTTTAATGCATATCTTAGTATTGTGGAAGCATATTCAAATCAGTTAAGGACCAAAGTTTCAAGGCTCCATTCATCAAGAAGAAATTTCATATAGGTTCATGATAGAAGAAACAATCTAAAATGTCTATGTTAATCCAAATAGCTTTGCATACAAAAAATTAAGAAAAACCATGGTTCATTAATATTGGATGCTAGAGGCACATGATAGGAGATAAGATAAAGTTCATAAATCTAAAGAAGATCAATCGTGTCACAATAAAATTTGGAGATAATACGAATACCACTTCCAAAATAGCCAAAAAAGGTACATTAAATTTGGATAATGGTATAATTAAGACTTAAAATGTTGTGTATGTAGAAGGTCTTAAGCATAATCTATTGAGTGTAAGTCAAATGTGTGATCAGAGACATACATTAAAGTTTTATATAAAAGTTTGTGAAATTAGGTTAAAATATTTAGATGTGTTGATTGTAGATGCTCAAGGGATAGATAATAATTTATATGTATTATTAGATACCAAAGGTCAAAGATGTTGTTTGAGTCAGGTTGAGGAAAGTTGGCTATGACATAAGAGAATGGGACACATAAATTTGACAATCTTTTCAACATCAGCAAGAAACAAGCATTTAGAGATCTTTCAAAGATTACAAAGCCCTCCAACATGCTTTGTGAACCATGTCAACATGAGAAGTAGGTTAGAAGATGGTTTAATATAAAATAATAAATGACCACTTAGATGTTAGAGGTTGTTCACACTAATCCGTGTGGATTTACCAAAATTCAAAGTACTCAAGGTGAGAAATAATTCATGTTGCTTATTGATGATTTTAAACGTATGACTTGGGTGGTGTTTGTCAAGAAAATATTAGAAGCTTTCAGCCACTCCAAAGCATTGAAGGTTTTAGTTGAGAATGAAACTAGTTTGATGATTAAGTGTCTAAGATCAGATTGAGGAAGAGAATTAATGTCAGATAAGTTTATTGCGTATTTCTAAGACCATGGGATAAAGAAACATTATTCAGTAGCCAGATCTCTACAATAAAATGAAGTAGTTGAGTGGAAAAACAAAAAAATGTAGGAGATGTCGAGGATGATGCTAAATGAATCCAAGATACCAGATAAATATTGTAGAGATGTAGTAGGCATAATAATGCATATCTATAATAGAGTGTTCTTGAGAGTCAATAGTGACAAGAATCCCTATGAGCTATAGAAAGACAAACCAACTATTATTTATTATTTTAGAGTTTTTGGTAGTAGATGCTTCATAAAAATAATTGATAAAAGATTGGGTAAGTTTAAATCTAGAACAGATGAAGGTATATTTTCTAGATATTCTTACAAAAGTTAAGCTTATAAATATTATAACAAAATAACCAAGAACACAGTTTATAGTGTAAGTGTCAGGCTAATTAAATATGTATCACAAAGAGATAGTGATCGAGTATACACTCTTGAAATCATTGAACAAGAAGATTATAAATAATCAGATGAGGATGAGAAGAAAGAGCAAAAGGATTACCAAAACCGTATCCAAATATGTCTAGAGAAATCATAATGAAAGTGATATTATCGAGAACATAAATGAAAGAGTTCATACTAGAAGAATGATAGTAAGTGAATATGAGCAAGTTAATTTTTCTTTGTTATCCAAAATTCAACCTAGAACTTTTTCATAAGCTAGACATAATGAGCATTGGGTTAAGGCAATGGATGAAGAATTAAATCATATAGAAAATATTAATACTTTTGAACTAGTACATAGACCAAAATATTAAAATGTGAAAAGAACAAAATGGGCATACAAAAATAAGTTGAATGAAAATGAAGGAGTTTCTAAGAATAAAACAAGGTTAGTATGTAGAGGATATGCTTAGATTGAGGGTATATATTTAAAAGAAACCTTTGCACTAAAGGGAAGGATAAAATCTATTAGAATGTTTCTTGCATATGCATTGTTTAAAATTTTCAAACTGTTTTACATGGATATCAAGTCTACTTTTTTGAATGAGAATCTAGAAGAGGAGGTCTACATTGAGCAACCTGAGGGATTTCTTATCTCAAATTATAGTATCTATGTATGTAGATTCAAAATAACACTATATGGATTGAAACAAGATCCCAAAGCTTGGTATGCAAGGCTTGATAAATACCTAGAAGATCAAGATTTTAAGAGAGTTTTTGTTGATAATAATCTCTACATCAAAATAGAAGGTAAGCATTAGTTGATTATTGTGGTATAGGTTGATGACATAATATTTGAAGGAAATATTAAAAAGATGATAAAACAATTTTTTTATAATATGCAAAAATTATTTGAGATGTCTATGCTTTGATAATTTTTATTTCTCTTAGGGTTACAAATATTTTAGTCAAATAAATGAATTTTCATATCTTAAAATAAATATACCAAGGAATTGTTGAAAAAATATGGTTTTGAAAATTGTGCACTAGTTGGCACACCAATGGATATAGGGAACAAGGTAAGGATGAAGATTCACCTATTATAGATCAATATTTGTATAGATCTATGATTAGTAGTATTTTATTTTTGACAGTATCAAGTACAGACATCATACATGCAGTAGGAATGGTTGTGAGATATGAGGCAACCCCATAGGAGATTCATGTTCAGTTGGTGAATAGAATATTCAGATATGTCTAAGAGACATTAGATTATAGATTATGGTATCCCACATGGAGAGATTTAACTTTGGTTGCTTATATAAATTCAGATTAGATATGTTGTTTGGATGATAGAAAAAGTACAAGTGGAGGAGCTTTCTTCTTTGGTGATAACTTAGTATCATGCCTAAGCAAGGAGCAAAACTCAATATCACTTTCTACAGTCAAAGCATAATATATTACAATAGTGTTATGTTGTACTCAAGTGATTTGGATAAAGGAAACTCTAGAAGCCATTAAGGTAAAATATGATGAGCCTATCTCTATTTTTTGTGATAACACAAGTGTTACTAATATTTCTAAGAATCTAGTGATGCATTTAAGAACAGAAAATATTCCTATCAGATATCACTTCTTGAGAGAGCAAGTTGCAAATCAGTAGGTTAAGTTAGAATATATAAGTACTATAAAATAGATTCTAGATATTTTCACAAAGCCACTACCAAATGACACATTTGAGAATCTATGAGAGAAGTTAGGAGTAATTTATTTTACTGCATACCATTAAGGATATGCATCAGTTGAACGGGAGATATGTGTTAGCTCTAGAATAAACCCTTTGCCATTGATGTCAAAAGGGGAGTAGTACAAAAATATGTACAAGAATAGGTATATAAACAAGTACAAGATACTACAATAAGGGGGAGTTACTGTATATTGTTTAGTTGGTAGTATGTGCAGGTTGGTATGTGCAGTAAAAGTTTTAGGATGTGGTAGTTTTAGTTTGAGGTTACCATCAATGAAAAAGGAGTATTTTATTGGAAGTATTGTCATTTATGTCAAAGGTCTAACATTATTAGTGACAAAGGCCCCATAGCACTTAATGTCTAAAAGTGTTTTTAATGTTCAAATTTTGGATAAAGCATGTTAATATTTATTAAATATTAAGGAATATATTTTTGGTTTCACAAAGTCAAAAGAGGGTCATAAATAATTCAAAGAGTCATGAGATAAATATAGAAGAGGGAAAGGATTCATTTTCTCATGAAGGATCACCTTGAGGAATTCAAAGAGTCACCAAGTGAAGACAAAAGATGTAAAGATGCATTTTTCCAATAGATGTAAGGATGCATTTTTCCATGAAGAGTCACCTTGAGGAATTCAAAAAGTAACCAAGATAAAGACAAGAGGGGAAAGGATGCATTTTATCATGAAGGGTAACCATGTGACTTTTCAAATGAAAGGATTCATAAGGTCATGAAATTTTGGCACCATTTTCCATGTGGATTGAAGGGTCACAAATGGTGAATGTCAAAGGTCATTTACAAAGCTATAAAAGGAGGCTTGGAAAGACATGTTAAATATGCAAGAGAGTGCATGGTTTTTAATCATTTTATATAAGAGAAGAGGAGATAATAGAAAGAGAAATAATATTTTTTTATCATTTGCTGAGAAATCAACATTGAGAGATAGTTGTGTTTTACATAAGAGGGGTTGGTGCTCATGTGGGTTGATGTTCAAAAATATTTGTTGTGTTGGTGATTGGAAAAGGGGTTAGTGCTCCTGTAAGTTGGTTGTTGTAAACTTTGTAATTTGATCTGGTTCTCATTCATAGACTTGATATTTTTCTATATGGTTTTTTCCACATTGGTTTTCCACGTAAAAATATGCTCTCTCTCTCTCTCTCTCTCTCTCTCTCTCTCTCTCTCTCTCTCTCTCTCTCTCTCTCTCTCTCTCTCATGTGATGCATGTTATTATTTTAGTTTTACTGCATATCTGGAATGTATGATTAAGTGGTTAAAGAAAACTAATTATATTAAAAGATATATGATATACTGATTCATCCCCTCTCGATATATCACATACTTAACAAGGAGATAATCCATACTTGAAATAAAATTTCATGTCAACCATACTATTCCACAATTACAAGCCTATGTAACTTGTTTTATTCACATAAACACCTTATGTGAATTAAAATTAATTGGGGAAGAAAAGAGGGATTCTAATTTTGTGAATATAATTCATGTATATTAGATGAAAATCACAAATTAGGAGGATAGATGGTTGTTCCAGTAGATGTGAAAACTTTTTAAAATATAATTGCATACTCTTTTTTTTAGTGACTTTAACGTAGATCGAAACCCTAATTTCAAAGTAGATGGGCATCTTTTTAAGAAATGAAAATTTTGATGTCCTTCATACCCTTATTTTATTACATCTTTTCCAAGGTATTTTGGAATAATACAGGAATGAGCATTACTTTTATCTAAAATAGAAGACATTATTTATTAATGTATTTAATTTTTTTATGACATCTGTAATATGTTTATTTGTTCAAATGGATTGAGTCACCTCTTGATATCAGGGGGTGATGAAAGTTATTTATAACTATTAATGTCACATGGTTGGGAGGTGAGTTTTTCCTCTCCTTTATCTATTTATTAGTTTCTATATTTTTCCAAATTAATCTTGATATAAAAAATCATATGTGATAAAGTTAAAGAAAGATATTATATAGTAATAAAGATTACAATTTTTGTGTTATTAGATTTGTAGATTTGTATTTTTTTAGTTCCATTATCACATAAATATAAATTCAACTTGTAAGTAAAACTACATTCCAAATAGTGTTCTAGTTGTGTTATCCATTTTTAAAAGAAATAAATTCATAACGCTTGAGTTATATTAATGTTGTAACTATCACACATTTTCCAAGAAATTATAGTGTTTTCGAGGTGCCATACTTTGGAGTATTTAGAACATTATATGAGATGGTGTATTTATGTGAATGGAATAACTTTTATTATACTAAAAAGGAAAAAGTAAAAAGTAATCTTGAAAGTAAAGGTTTATATAAATAAATAAAATGGACAATAATGTAGTTTATCTTGGGACATTGAATTAAATTCTTATTAATAATTTCACAATTAATTGACTATATGTTATTGTCAATGCTTTCAAAATGAACTATGTATTCTTTTAGTATCAATTAGGAAATCTTAACTTTTAGTTGTGATAAAAATTTCAACTTATTTTGACCAAATAAATGTTTGATTATGTATAAATGAAATCTGTTTGATTAATTTTTATTGGAAAAATTGCATGTTAAATAGGAATAAATTTTTTTTAGATTAAATTAAATATGATAATATTTACATAATCGATAATAAAGAAGAAAATAGAATTTTTTACTGTTGTGATACATTACATATCCACAAATTTATAACTCTAATTCCCAAAAGAGAGTAGCTATATAGGGGAAACTTTGAATACTCTATGATTCTTTTCCCTTAGAAAACATCTCCATAAAAAATAAAACATATATATAAAAAGTGAGATAGAAATCAAGACGAAACAATTTCATAAATACTTTATAAGATCATATTATAAAAAACATGGTAAGCCACTTGAGAAGTTTCTATTAGCAAGCTTTCCACATAAATGTTATTTCAAGCCTATACTTATTTAAAAACAAAACTGTTTTAGAAATTCATTTAAATATATATGATAAAAGGATTTTTATAAAGTGTTATACACTTATAACTATCCTACTTAGGTAGATAAGGTTATGAATATATAAATGGCAATGCACAAGGGTGATAATCAGATCTATAGTAAACCAAAAAAATGCTAAATTTAATAATAACTTATGATGAATTTATTAAACCAATAATAATAATAATAATAATAATAATAATAATAATAATAATAATAATAATAATAATAATAATAATAATAATAATAATAATAATAAAATAAAACTATGGTAGATTTGGAAATGATAAATAAACAATGTACTTATTTAGTGTATATGTTAACATAGTTATACATCTAGATCAGGAAGAAAGTAGACTAGAATAGGATTCTAGAGTTGTAATCAAACTATTGAGTGACTCTAGAGTTTGGACACTTGTGCTAATAATCAATGGTTGCATTGATGCTCATGTCTGGGTTGGACACATGTATCCTATATGGAGTACCTATTAGAATAGGAATCAACCACAAGGATACTTTTAGATTTTTTTCTACTTCCACTCTAGTGAATTTAGATCTAAGTCATGTAATATTGATCCTTATATAGTAGAAAAACCCTACTTCTTCCTTTCCATATTGGTTGTGGAAAAATTGGTTAGTGGGTACATAGTGTTGAGCTCCAAATACCCCTTTTTCAATGAGTGTTTTCTACATAGAAAATAATTCTAATAGGACATTAGATTCATGTAGTTCTCCCCTACATGTTGTCTTGTGTATGAATCATGAAATATGTGGAAAACAAGTATAATAGTGACCTATCTTGTAACTTGGTAAATTTAGCTCTTGGCTTATTCCTTGAATAGTTCAAATATGTAGATGTGTTATTCCTATGATTGATATTAAAATAGGATAAAATAGGGATGTTTTTGATCAAATGAATTCTTAATAGAATTTATTTCATGATTTATCTTGGTCTATTTTAGTCTTTTATAGGTGGTCAATGAATGACGATTTATTATGAGTATATACTACACACATTAGGAAATATCTAACATTAAATAACTTAAGATAACCATTAGAATATGTTCCATTTAAAAATTAGATGATTTTAGGGAACTAGAGACTTTGATCAGGGAAGGGCTCTAGTGTCGATGTAGGGGTCTAGGACTGATGCTTGTGTCTTGGTAGTCAGAAAACATGTACATGATCATAACCTATAAGAGCATAAGATAAACATACTTGAAGCATTCTGGGAAATATATAAGGTCTTGGTCATCAACATAAGACTATTTGGACCAAGAGATAGGCCAAGGGGCATATGATAGAGTAGATGTGAGAATTTCAAAATTGGTAAAGGTCTAGAATGAAGAGTAATAACGAAGGTCTAAGTTTATCAAGTATACAAAATTGATATACGATATAATTTATAAATACTATCTACATTTACCCCCATTTAATGTAGTAATGAAATTTATGGTTTAAATTAGAATAAATGCATACCTGAGTGTGGATAACATACCTTGCCTTTGAATGAGCCCAACATGAGTGATTTTTTAATGACTAACCTAAAACCAAGATATTGTTACAATGTATAATCAGTGCATATAATCTTAAATTTAAATGATTGAAATTCAAAAACCAAGATTTAGAGTATACTTATGTATCGATGCAACTTCCTTACCTATTACCAACTTGATTTTATGTATCATTATCAGTCACTAAAATTGAGATTCGATCAAATATATAATTTTAAAAAGTGCATATTTCTAACAAGATAGAGAGTAGAAGGGACGTGCCCCCAACCTTGGAGAAAAGGTGAGTCTCAACCTAGAAAAATATATTATCTCAATTATGTAACCTAATCACTTATAACCTAGTGAGTATGAGTAAACCAAGTCAACTCATACCATCAAACTAGAGATGTTGGATGATATAATGAAGTACAACTTGATAAATTAGAAAGATCAAGTGATTTAATCATCTCAACTATACAAAAAAGTGAACCAACTACTGTTTTAAATTCATTTAGTATAGTCCTTAATAGTTTAACTTGGTGGGTGATGACAGTCTGTAGAAGATTTTTGAAATATGAATTTGGTTTGGATTTTGAAATATTAAGCACACATTACATAGAACATGCACATTAGATATGTTTCATGCAAAAAATGTGTATAATAATGGTACCAATATATATAATTCTACCATGACCATGAATCTAAATTATATAACTATGTGCTTTGGTCAAATCAGAAACTATGTAAGTGTAGAGAACATGCTTTTAAGGCATGTCCCCACTATATATGGAGAAATCTATAATTTGAAATAAGTGTCAATGTGGAGGATATGTTTCCAAATCATATTCCTACTAAATATAGATGTTTTGAGTACATAATAAGTGTGGAGAACATGCTTCTAAAGCATTTCCCTAGTAAATCTAAAAACTATGCCAAATATTGAATAAGTGTGGTGAACATGCTTCTGAAGGATGCCACCACTAAATATGAAAACTATTCTAAGTGTGGAGAACATGTCTCTATGACATGTCCTCACTGATATGTGCCTCCCTCAACCCCCATTTAGGTGAGGTAATAGAAGAACTAGTAGTTACATCACCTCAAAAAGAGAAGATAACTAAATAATCTATGACTAAAACCATGTAACATATAGAAGAACATTTTATATAAATTTATTATAAAGTGAATAGAACTATGTGATCATATGAAGGCCTAATATGCATGATAAATATAATGTAAACATCTAGATAGTAATAATACAAGTTAAACAAATGAATAAACACATACATAAGAGCACTGAAAATCAATTTAACATAAAATGGTCGTAGGAGACCACAAATAGGAGGCATGTTCAAATGCCATAAAATCAAATAGATTTGACTATGTCAAATATCCACAAAAGCAATAATAACATATTCAAATGTTAATACAATATATAATGTCACATTCAATGTCAAAAAAAATAAATTAAAGGTATAGGGTCTACAAACAAAGGAACATATTCAAAGGCTTTAAAAATAAAGACAATATCAAGGAAAGACAATCAAGGAAATACATAAAGTAATGCATGAGCAATTATCGTAAGCATATCATAGTATCCCATGCATCAAATGATTTAGCAAGAAATTTCAAGTGCATAGCATATTAGGTACCTAGTATAATATATAATCAAAGATAAAAGGAATATGTAAGTACATATAAGATCTCAAAAATGATAATGATGAGACCATATAATTATATAACATGTGTATATCAAGATCAAAGAAGTGGACTCCCCCAATGTCCACATGACGTAAGTATAGGGAAGGCCCAACATCTAAAATAAGTTTATGTCTATGCATGTATCACACTCAAGTATAAGCATTATAGAAGTGTATGTATAAGTAACTCATATGTCATCCATCAACATAGAACTAAAACATAGATGCCAAGGAGCCAATATAATATGTAGATGCTGAAAATAATTTTGGATATATATATATATATTTTTTTAACTTTTTGGTATTTTGGAATATCTAGAGATAATACCCTATGATTCCCCATGTATACATGTAATATCTATCATCGTAGTATCGAGGATGCTATACATATGTAAAATAGGAAACTATAGTTTATTTGAAGTAACAATAATAGTAACATGTTTAGTTTCCCTTAAAGAATTGGTAAATTCAAAAAACTATCTAATGATCTAAAAATGAGAATGTGAATCTGTAACAAGTGGTAAATGAATAATATTCCGTTAGTGACATGTGCCATATATGTGTATAGAAGGATTTGAAACTATATCATGTACTCTGGGTAAGTTTGTATTTGTTTTGTTTGCCTCAGACATGTTTTTATTCATTGTTAATAACCATGGTTTTCCAAGTTTTGCATTATGTTTTGTAAAAAATGGACTAATATGGTAAATAATATATCCTCATTCAAAACCAAATGTGATATTAGATTTAATAGATCTAATGAAAAAATAAGATATAATAGCTTTATCTACATGTTCCATGTTATATCCTTGAGTTGTAAATAATTTTTAGTTACATACATTGAATTCACAAGTTGGGCCAGGGGTTACATTTTTACCTAGTTTCCCATTTATGCAAGGTTCAATGATTTGATGCTTTAAAGAATGATTTGTAATATTTTCATATGAAATCACATAATAAACACAATCTTTTTGATGTACTTCTATCTCTTTTTAGAAGTGTTACTTTTGTACCTTGTTTTCATTTTTAGGTTCATGCTATTTTGTATTAACAAAATCAGTATGCATGATTTAATGATCTACATTAGTTTTACCAGTATAACCCAATCCTTGATGGTCAATTTGATTCATTGTGTAAATAAGATGAGTTATTCCTTGGGAATGTTTTTCCAACCCTTGACCATTATAACAAAGGTTTTGAAAATCTTGCTTACCAAAACCATATTGTTGGGGAAGTTGAGTATCACTATAAAGAGGTAGATTTGGATCTTTTTTTTGATCTAATTTTTCTTTTTGAACTATTTATTTCCCTAGGTTTGGTATTTGTAACTTTTTTCTCTAATTTTTTATTTGGTAACCATATTTATTATTTTGGTACTTGTATTTTTGGAGATGCACTCACAATGTGAGTGGTTTTCTTGATTGATATGTCAATGATAAGATTTCCACTATGTTTGTGATTTTGTATTTTGTCATTAAATAGATAAAAACAATATATATGATACCCATACCTTATATGATATGAAAAATAGTATTTTAATCTCAGTATAAGATATTTGGAGGTAATTTTATCACTATTTTTTGAAACATTTCTCTTAGGATTTCACTTGGACTCTTAGTACTATTTTGGTCACTTTTTGAATATGGCTCTCTCTCTCTCTCTCTCTCTATATATATATATATATATATATATATATATATATATATATAGAGAGAGAGAGAGAGAGAGAGAGATTCAAAAAGTGACCAAAATAATACAACATTAGTAGACGAGGATGAAAACACATTATTAATACTACCATGTGCTCAATTCTTTATAAGTGTAATATGATTTCGTGACTCTTATATTAATTTTCTCATACTAGCAATTTGAAATTTTAGGGCTTCACAAGCACAAATCCTAGGTATTTGGGATTGATCACCTTCATCTAAAATTATAGGGTTGGCTACCTTACCCCTTCGATAAGTGATAACCTAGACCTAGTTAGAGGGATAAGAGATATCACCCTCTTAAATGTTAGGAAGAGAAAGATCCTCCTTTGTATCCTTTTTAAATCTTTTAAAAATTGTTATGAAAATAGGATAAGAAAGATATACAAAATATAGGGAGTAATCAACCATAATGCAATAAGAATATAGAAATTTCAAACTATTGGATAAGGTTTTTTAAAATATGAGATAGGTTTTTCTACAAAACCAAGAAATGAGATGAACCTATAAAACTAGGGAAACAAAAATATAGTTGATGGCTTGTAGGTCAAAATTTAATAAAAATATTAAAATGCTAAATTCATAAAATTAACATAACATTTTGGGAAAAGAAAATAATTTTTTTTCTATATCAACATAATTATAAAAAAATAATGATAAAATTTTAATTTGACCTATTATGAATCATAAATGGACCAAACAATGTGGAATGATTCATAGGCAAAACCCTAAAATATTTCCAATAAAGAATAAAAACTTTTGATAAAACAATAAATTATTTCTAATATCTAAGAGAGGTTTTCTAATACAATATTATATTTATGAAAACCAATAAAATAATTAAAAAACAAGTACATAATTCACCTTGTATGTTACTATTTACTAAACATAGAAAATTATAAGAAATACAAAAATGCATACTGAAGTTTGGAGAAGAAAAGAGGCTTTTTAGTATACGAAACTTAACAGTAACTCCCTATAAGGAATTAAAAAATGGATATGTTTGGAGGCTGAAATGTACCAATCAAAGAATAATCCACTTACAATTCTATGCACATGAATTCCTTATAGCTAAATGAGGGTAAAAACATAGGGTAAAGTTTTAGATCTGAAATTCCATCATAATAAGTTGAAACACTAAGAGGATTAGATTCCCTAAATCATATTTTTTTTCCATTCATATGTATCAGGTTCAATAAATGCTTAACCATAAATTTTGATGTGGATCCTACATGGGTAGATATGGTTAAGAATATAAAAATCACAAAGTACAAGGGTAATAATCACATCTATATTAGGACAATTAAATGCTAAACTTAGAAACAACATATGCTAAATTTACAAAACTAAAATAGGATAAGAAAAGTAAGTAAAATTATCTAAAATATGGAAATGATGAAGAAATAATGTAATTATCTAGTTCTAATGCTAACATAGTTTTGGATATGGAATAGGTAGAAAGTAGACTAGTAGAGGATTCTGGAATAGTTGTCAAGTTCTGCATTTAGTGCTTTTGAACTATGAAGTTGGATGGTTGCATCGATGCTAGTGTTTGGGTTACATGTGGGTGTCCTATATGGAATACTTGCTAGAACAAGATGTGATCACCTAGATGGTTTTTAGTTTTTCATCACCTTTTCTTTGGTGCATTATACTATCAGTCCTTATCAAGTAGCTAAACACTAGTCTTTCCTCTTCATAGTTGCTATGGTAAAATGGGTTAGTGGTCACAAAATATTGAGTTATCCTAAATAACCCTCTCTTAATCATTGTTGTTTACATAACCAATAATCACATCTATAGTAGGAAAACTAAATGCTAAAATTAGATACAACATATGCTAAATTTATAAAACTAAAATAGGCTAAAAAAAGTAAGTAAAACTATCCTAAATATGGAAATGATGAAGAAATAATGTAATTATCTAGTTCTAATGCTAACATAGTTTTGGATATGGAAAAGGTAGAAAGTAGACTAGTAGAGGATTCTGGAATAGTTGTCAAGTTCTACATTCAGTGCCTTTAGAACTGTGAAGCTGGATGGTTGCATCGATGCTAGTGTTTGGGTTACATGTAGGTGTTCTATATGGAATACTTGCTAGAACAAGATGTGATCACCTAGATGGTTTTTAGTTTTTCATCACCTTTTCTTTGGTGTATTAGACTATTAGTCCTTATCAAGTAGCTAAACACTAGTCTTTCCTCTTCATAGTTGCTAGGGTAAAATGGGTTAGTGGGCAAACAACATTGAGTTATCCTAAATAACCCTCTCTTAATCACTGTTGTTTACATAACCAATAATCACATCAATAGTAGGATAACTAAATGTTAAACTTAGATACAACATATGCTAAATTTACAAAACTAAAATAGGATAAAAAAAGTAATTAAAACTATCCTAAATATGGAAATGATGAAGGAATAATGTAATTATCTAGTTCTAATGATAACATAGTTTTCGATATGGAAAAGGTAGAAAGAAGACTAGTAGAGGATTTTGGAATAGTTGTCAAGTTCTACAATCAGTGCCTTTGGAACTGTGAAGCTGGATGGTTGCATCGATGCTAGTGTTTGTGTTACATTTAGGTGTCTTATATGGAATACTTGCTAGAACAAGATGTGATAACCTAGATGGTTTTTATTTTTTCATCACCTTTTCTTTGGTGCATTAGACTATTAGTCCTTATCAAGTAGCTAAACACTAGTCTTTCCTCTTCATAGTTGCTATGGTAAGATGGGTTAGTGGGCACAAACATTAAGTTATCCTAAATAACCCTCTCTTAATCGCTATTTTTTACATAACCAATAATCACATCTATAGTAGGATAACAAAATTCTAAACTTAGATACAACATATGCTAAATTTACGAAACTAAAATAGGCTAAAAGAAGTAATTAAAACTATCCTAAATATGGAAATGATGAAGAAATAATGTAATTATCTAGTTCTAATGCTAACATAGTTTTAGATATGGAAAAGGTAGAAAGTAGACTAGTAGAGGATTCTAGAATAGTTGTCAAGTTCTACATTTAGTGCCTTTGGAACTGTGAAGTTGGATGGTTGGATCGATGCTAGTGTTTGGGTTAC
>JARHVA010009727.1:127500-265000 GCA_037957365.1 Torreya grandis
AATACTCCTTATTAAACTAATATCCATTTACCTAAGGATAAATCATGTTGTGTAACATAATTTAATATTGAAACTCCAATAATTATTATTCTTAGATGCCATGTAGGTCATTGCTATCCTTGGAAATAGTAAGAATTAGAACATAAAAAATTTCACTTGAAAATAATTGTGGACTTTTATATAGGACAAATGTTTATTGTTATATACTGAAGATTATAATATTTGTTTTAATTTTGTAATAAAAATATATTCTCTTAATATTTTACATGAGGCATTTACTAATAAGTTTTTAGAACACTTAGTGGATGCTTCTATAATGTGGGAGAGGGGTTTTATAATTAAATTTCCATTAAGTATAAGAGGATCAAATGATTCACTAATTAAGGTGAAGGCTTTATACATTAGGGAACCCCTTAAGATTCATTTCCTAAAGAGACAAAATATATATGTGTTATTGTCTGTCATTCCAAGAATAACATGTTTTGCAGTAGTAAAGTCATCATAGAGGATATCGGTAGTTTGTAAGAAGATACTCAGGGAGAAGGAAGCAATACCCTGAACTAATTGATCTTGTAGCCTATGTATCAATGTTATAGAAGAAATTTGAATTTTGGAGAGAAGATCATGCGAGGAAGAAGCATGCCTCTTGAAAGGCAAGGACAAGCTCAAGAAGAAGTTGATCATGGAGAAGATCAGCTAAGCATAAGAGATAGAACTATTTATAGATTGTGAGAGCCAATGTAGAGATGAAAGGAAGTTGTGGCTTGTATCATTGTTGGACTGACGTGAATGGTGCACTATGTGTATATATCCATATTATAACTAGAACATGGGGGATATATTAAGGATCATTGATGCAAGGAATATCTTTCAAAAGATACCTCAATCCATTGTGAAGTGAAATCCATGCAGAGAAAGCATGGTAGTTTAAAGAGATGTTGTTTACAAGTGATGGAAAGGCAAAGCAAACATCTAAATTTGAAGGAAGAAGGTAAAGCGATCAATTATAAGTAAGGGAGAGTAGGAGATCATCTTGAGAAGGACTATGATTAGGAAGAAGGTAGATCATGACATATAATAGGTGCAATAGAATCTTTTGGACAGAGAAGAGATCAATTTAGAACTTGGCATCAGAACTGGCCAATGGCTAATGTTACATGGTTTAACTTGAGAAAGCTAGAGATGAATTTCAAGCCATGTGAAATATTTTAAGTGCTTCATCTTATAGGATAGACCCAACCTAAAAGAAGATACTTTGAGCTGGATGAATGATTGTAGAGCCATGTTTGATTGTCTAAAGATGTAAAACAAGATTGTAGATTGTAGATAAGAGTGTCATGGGAAGTATCTTTGGAGTTAAACTAGTGTTGTGGGGAGACCGAGTCATATATGAATGGATCAAGATGCAGTCATAGTGGTAAATGATGTATCCAGGTGTTGATTTATAGGGTCAAAGTGAACAATTATCATGGAGGGAAAATTGGTGGTCATAAAATGTAAAATAAAGTGGTCAATGAATGAATGTGAAGTGCATTTCAAGATTCCATAGAAGCACAATTAGTAAAGGGACCATCGATGTGTGAAAAGTATAGTAGAATCCAAGTTAGAGATTGACACTACTAAAGAAGATTGCAACAAAGAATGGAACAACACATATCCAATGAGCCATCAATGGTTGGCATTGTCGGCTAAGAGGAGTAATCCTACTAGCATTGAATCACTCGATTAACTATTCATGTCCTGAGACATCCATGTTATTGAGCTATGGGAATTAAGATTTAAGTCATGTATAAGATGAAATTATTATCATTTTATGAATGCAATAACATTCTAGGAAGTATGTTGGTGTCCTCCATGAAGATCAAAGGTTTTAGGTTCAAATCTTTGAAGATCCAACCCATTTTGAAGAGTGATAATGGAAATAATAATAGGAAAAGATATTATACATTTTGTTATAACTGTAGATTTAACATCTCTAATTCCGTTGACAACATCAATGAGAGCTTATTAGACATGGATAATTGGAGTGGAAGAAATAGTGTAAGTTCACTACCAAGTAGGATTGTATTAGTTAAAAGAAGTAACGATCATGGAAAAGAGTGAGGTTGGAGAGCGTTGAATCTAAGGAGCTCATGGGAATGACAAAAGTAACATTGATCCATTTATACATGTTTTATTGTGTAATGATAGTTTAAATGCATTTAATATCTAATTTTGAAAATAAGGATTCATTGTAAATGTGTTATTGGTGCCACTTAGACTATAATAAATGTAATGTTTATAATGTCATAGTTTGGTTGTCCCACAAAAACAAAAAAAACACATAACAAAAATATCATAAACTAAAATATTTTATTGTTGCTATAAACCACATATAAACTACTTTTAACTAACCTAAAGATTTTCTTGCACCATAGAAGCAAATTATAGTTAAATAGATCCATATTATGAGGGAAAAGTTAATTTTGCAAATGAATTCCATTGAAATTAATCAAAAATAAAATTAAATAGTGGTCTTTATGAAATTTTTTTAGTCCTCTATTATTTTCTTCTCACACACCTTTGGCTGGTTACTCTTAATTTTTACCATCTATGATACCACATTTTTGTAAACTAATATTTGTGAGTAGAGGAACTATGTCGATTATCTCTCTTTTTTTAGATTTCACAAAAGTGTTATAGAATCTTTACCATTTGAAACTTCTTCCAATTTTTTTTCATCTAGAAATATTGATATTCATCTACAAGTACCAATGTCCATATCCAAAGTTGATGTAGAATAAACTACTTGTAATGAGGAATTAAGATTGCAAAGAATATATTCTAGGTGGAAATTGGCTTATTAGAAAAAAATCCTTCTCATAAAAGATATGACTAATCATAATGCACTGTTCATTGAAACTTTTTTGTAGCATCTTTTTAGATTGCTTTCCTTATATATATATATATATATATATATATATATATATATATAAAGCCATCATGAAACATTTTTCTATATTTATTGGATTTTGTGCTTAGATTAACTTGTTGAAAATCATCCTCTTTAGGTTTGTCATTCTAAATAACTTGTGGCATAAAATATTGATTAGTTCTTGAAACAGATGAAATCGGAAAACAATGTGTAAAAGAATGACAATGTTAAAGATATAGATGACACTTAGAAAAAACTATACTCATAATTCAATGATTTTTCCCATCAACATTCTTTAGAATATAAAATAGTATTCATTAAAAACATATACTTAAATACATCTTCAAATATACTTTGGTGAGCAAAGTAGGTTACTCAAATCTGATGATCTATTATTATATGAGTATAAATTCCTAACTACTCCTTCTACTATATAACCAAGGATAAGGCATATATTTTAATCCATGCTAGTATACGTATCATATTTTATGTTTCACTGTGAAATTTAATTCTCCAATATCTCACACACAATATTACATTTGATTTATGTTGAAACTTTGGTCCTTAAAAAGCATCTAAATTAGAAAAAAATACAAAGAAAAAAATTCTTAGTGCAATGAAAGAAAGAATGAAAGTAGTGAATAAATTATATTTTTTTAAAGAATAATCAAAATTAGATTAATAGGGTATAGGAAAAAATATAATTATAATAGAAAACCTAAAATAGATAATTATCAAACTATATAAGTAAAGAAATAATATAAATAATTATGTGGAGACAACCAAAAACTTCAAAGAGTAAGGATGAATGAAAGTTAAACAGATTAAATAATAACCTTATTTAATAATTATAATTAATTTTGTTTAAACAAAAAATAAAATTGTATCCATTCAAACAAATTCTTGTAATTTTTTTTCTTAGATAATTTATAAGTGCTTGGTGTCCTTAGAAATAGAAGGATTTACAATATACAAAGATGTACATGAAATAAATTATAAAATTCTATTTAATAATTATAAAATTATTAATATAAAATGAATATTTTAATATTCAATATAATTTTCTAATTAAATGTAATATATTAGTGTTATGTACAAGGACATTACAAATAGATATATGAAATTTTATTTGGGCCCTTTTATAATGTGAGAGATGCATCCTCTAATTCAATTCATATTAATTATATGAGGACCAAAATATTCACTTATTATATAAGTTCATCTTATGACTTCACAAATAAATATGTGAAACTTTATTTAAGCCCCTCTATAATGTGGGAGATGTATTCTCCAATACTATTCATATTAATTATAGGAGGATCAAAATACTCACTTATTACATAGATTCATCTAATGACAAGAAACTCAATCAAATGAATTATATTAACATTACACCCTAAAGAGTTACCTTCATGACCCTTCCACAATCCTCAATTATTTGAAGCCTTCTGAAATACCTTGTACTAGTTTTGCTTTTATACTTTGACATGTTTGATACCATATTTTATGAGTATAGTGGATGCTATTAAACATATTTGACCATCATTGAGAGAAAGGTATCATGTAATATTGTCTATTACTATGAAAAGATCAACATATGATATCATATTGTTTATTAACAAACCATGTTGGGTAGTTTTATGAGGTAATAATGTTTTTTTTTTTTTTTTTTAAATAATTTAGGTGTTAGAAAATAGGAGATTTAAGATGGGATCTCATCTACAAAATTAACTGTACAGCTTGGAAAAATTGAGTTAATTTTAATTTTTCTTAAATAATTTTTCTTTACTTTTTGTAATGTTTACATAGATTTTATTAAAACTTTTGTTCCTTTTTCTTTCAAAATAAATTATTTTATAATTAAAACATACAAAACCGACAATTAAAATTTATCTTTCCACCATTCATATATTCCTTTACTTACCCCGAAAAAAAAAAAAATCCTTCACATTATTTATGTCTCTTTTTCACAGTTAATAATCTTAACTTTATTGAATTTTAAAAAATTATTATTGGCCTCCTCCTTTATTGATTTTACCTTTTTCACACGTATCGTTATAATATATATCCCAATACCTTCTCTTTTATATCCCAATATCGTTATAATTTTTAAAAAGGTCTTTAATATTTGAGATGGGGAGGCGTCCGAAGGTGCTGAAACTTTGTCTTTTTCACGTGCCATTATAAAATGTCGCATACCTTCTTTCATATATAAAATCTGATGCGAATCGTGATTTTACTGAAGACGCGGCGGAAATTCGCCCGAAGTTGTGAGCACATGGCTTTGTAAGAGTAAACGACGCCTTACGAAATCGTGAAGGCTCAAGTTTCCGAGATATTTGTAAAAAATCAATCAATCAATTTTTTTTTTTTAATTTTAATATTTTTTTATAACGGTTTGCATGTGGCATGCATGAATGTCAACCAGTGTGTTTTAGTTTCATTTTTTTTTTAAATATTTAAAAAGCATGTGATGAAATGCTTCGAACTATGAATTATAAAATTATAACAATTTCAATCATATCATTAAGTTTTAATTATTATTTATAAAATATTTATTATTATTGATCGGATGGTGCAGAGATTTTTCCCTCCTTTGTATGTATAAAGTTATAAGTAAATTTATTTCAGTTCAAATTTCAATCATATCTTTAAATTTTTATTGTAATTTATATAATTTATAAAATATTTATTATTATTGATTGAATAATTTAACGATTATAAATTTATAAGTGAATTAATTTCACTTCAAATCTCATTAATTAATAAATGATATGTTAAAAAATAAATAGTTTTAAAACTTTTATTTAAAAGAGGTTACAAAATTTACAAGTACCTTACCAAATGCTTCACTTTCATAGCTTTTTGTGGACTTATATTTAGAAATTAATTGCTCTGATCGAAGTTTAGTGGGGACTTACATTTACATTTGAATTTAAGATTAAATTATCTTACAACCTAACTCTAGACGCTGCTAGAATACATCTGATGTTTGTTAGCTATATGAAATTACATTATTTCTTTTATAGTTGTATTGTTTTTCTTTCATTTCTCATGTGTCTATCTCTTAAAAATTTTATGTTGATAGGCATGCACATATTAGAGAGACACTGTCATTCTATTCCTGATCAGTAGTTCACGTTTGGCATTGGAGGATGAATATGACTTCTCTTACCTGATTTTTATATGAGATACACATTTGTGCGTCAACAATGCAAAACCTTAAATTAGCTGATAAAAATGCACTAGGTCGTCGATGATCACATAGTAAATATTGAAGAGTGAGTGGTCAATAATTTTTTTTAATGATACATGTACATTTTCTAATGATGTTAAGTATATTTTATAGATATTTATGTAGCTACTTTAGATATCATTAATTTTTTAATGCATTTTTATCTTTATCTAACGATACCGAGGTTCTCTTTATATATTATTAACCCAAACTAGTTGTAGCGTTAGCACCATATTAAAAAAAATGATCTATATATGAACTCATCATTTATGAGATCAAGTCTAATATTACATTAATAAAATATTTTTTAAGGATTTAAAAGTAAGGATATTTATAATTTTAGATAAGGCAGTTCATGGTTCACTACATGGACAAGTTCCTATCTGAATTAACATCAAACAAAGGAAAGTTATAATAAATCTTTATTGTCTTATAAATAGTACAAAGAATTGTTTGTATTTTCATAAGTTTTATTGTATTATAACAATTGAAGCCATAGAATCACTTGCTTATTTTAAATATATACTATTTTAATGTCTATTTGTGTTTCCTAAATTTAGATCTATAATATTAGTACACACAAAAAAATTAAATATATATTACAATCATGACCTTTAAAATGATTAATCTTTCAACTTTAACAAAGTAATTAGACTACACTTTTGATCTTCTGTAAATCATGACCCTTCACTTTTTTTTATTGTCTATATAAGTTTTTTTGGGTGCTTTATGCCTACAAAAGACATACCTACCCAAATAAATTGGTTTTTTCTTCTCAAATTTTTTTATAAAGGTCTAGAAGGTCATGATTGTGTTTTTACTAAAGCCCTGTCATATCTTTCTCATTTTGACATGTATTTTATAATCTATCCACAATGTCAATAAGTTATTCTTAGATAGAGAAGGATTCTTGGTTTAGTCTCAATCCTTGACTAGTAAGCTCATGCCTATATCTATATCTCTAAGATATTGGCCCTATTAAGTATAACAAAGATGGGTTTTCATACCAGCTATCTTAGAGAGACTATCAAGCAAGTAGTGTGTTATCAGGGGTGTTATTTCTCCAAAAGTTGGATGAGATAATGAATGGATAATCCCAATAAATTATATGGTGATTTATGCAGAAGGGGACATAACTAGTATTGCACTGGTTATCGTTCGTGACAAATGCTTTCCCAACCTCGTAGCTATTGAGGCTTGACTAGCTTTCCCACTATAGAGCTTTAGGACCTGTAGTGGAAAGAGATATACAGATAGGTGATCAAATTAGGGGACCTATATCTATAGATAGGGTAGTGGCCGTTACCCCATATTTGTTGAGGGAAGAATATAAATATCCCAATCCCAATCCTAATCCTAATAAATAGGTGGACGTCCAAAAAATATATGTTTTTAGGATGGTGGTGTGGTTGAGTGATCTTCTTTCCCTTGATCAACCCCTTATCTCCCTATCTATCTATTGGGGGGCACGAGGAGGTGATGGGGAGGGGGCTGTGAGGGGTGGAACACTCCCATGACAATCCTCATTCTAGGAAATAAATCCTATCACTCCCAATGAAATCCCCAATATATAGATCCACCCCCACCCATATATATTAAATAAACATTGATAATCTCATCCTATATATATAATCCGGCCCTATAGAGTTAGATCAGCTAGGCATCCAAGCCCTGAAGCCTTATAGTAGGCATCCAAGTCCATATATATATATATATATATATATATATATATATATATATATATATATATATATATAGACCTTTATTTATATGCAATTACTATATATATAATTGGGGCCTTAGACTCTTGACATAATCTTGCTACATCTGCCCTATATAGAGAAGTAGGCTTGGTACTCACGGGGACAAAACACACATGTTAGCTTTTGTAATCTATATTTTAATGTTTTAGAGAAAGCAATTTATGGAAAGTCAATTATTCTTCTCAAAACATTATGTACATATTTGGGAAGTTCTGATTCCATTTATACCAAATCCATGTCTTATCATTGTCATATTCACATGTATTCTTGAATCTCTCTAAAGTATCATCAAATTTTTATTATGCATAGAAGTCTTCTCAATTTAATATTAATAATTTACAGAGAAAAACATAAACATTGATGTTGGCATTATGGTATGGTTGTATTTTAATTCAATTTGAAACGAAATCTTTATTTAGTTATTTTTTAGATGACTATTAATTTTTTTTTCTCTATACTTAACCAACACATACCTAACCTAGTAAATTAGTTTCTTATTCTATAAAAAAAATTATATAGATTTTAAAAGTCGTGATTTACTTTCTAACAAAGTCATGTCATATCATTTTCATGTTGCCCTATATTTTGAAATCTATCTAAACCGTCAAAAAATTCTTCTCAAGTAGAGACGGATTCATGGTTTAATTATATTGATAAACATGCACCCATAAGAATGAACATCGCTTTCCATCCATGATCATAAATACATATGCAATGTTAGGAGATGAATATCATCAAATTTCCCTAATTTTAACATGTATGCGTTAGTACGACCTCATCGTAGGGCCCAAGTGCTGAACGGAGAAACGTGTTGTCACAAAGATAAATTAGAAATTGATAGAAACACTATGAGAGAAAATGGAACATATGTTTACTCCGTTATAGTCATCCGAGATAACGATGCATTGAGTTATTTTTTATCATATTTTTTGATGTATCTTCCAATGGCGCTCATGAAAAAAGTTGATAGGGAATAACCAAATTTTGTTTCATTCATTTTTCTTGAAATATAGTTGCTTGTCTTTTAATCTCTCAACAATAAAAAATTCATGATATATAGGAAATTCTAGAAGTAGTGTGTTGTGCATCTTTGTTCATATTTTAACCTTCTTCACGGCATTCAACCAAATCTTTTGCTCTTGCTGGTTCTCAAACACAACAGAAAACACGATGTGGATATGACTGCCCTTCACATCTGAATTGGCGTAAAATCCTTTGGCCCTTCCCACATTTTTGGAGAAGCGAACCGGGTTTTCAGTAAGAAGGTCGTCTATAACCAGCAGAGTTCCGAACCCTAACAAATTTGAAGATGTTCCCTTTACGCCTGCAACGCGTATGGCTGTAGCGTTGGGTCCAATAAAAATGTCGTGCATGTAAAACACAATATTCTTCTCTTCTGCGTGACCCCACTACAATAGGGAGCACCGTGTGGATTGAGCTGCCCTTCACATCTGAATTTGCATAAAACCCTTTCGCCCTTCCTGTAGAGTTGGGATCTGTCCCTTACGTTTCCAACAGTCACACACAACCAGTTCGTTTCATTGAAATGGTGAGGACAGGATCACAGCCCCTTTGAGTATTATGGTTAGACCAGTTCGATCCATTGAGGAGGTGAGATGAGGATCACGTTATTGATTTGGCTCAAATGCATTATATTTATATACAAAATCAGAATGTTTGCTCTATTATTTGTAATGGCTTCAGTAATTGTTATATCTGGTCTTCAACTTCCTTGCAATTGTGTGTTGTTCGTGGGATCATGGAGAAGAGAAGAATATTGTGTTTTACATGCACGACATTTTTAATGAATCCACTGCTACAACCATACGCGTTGCAGGCGTAGACGGAACATTATAAAAAGCGCTACAGCCAGTCTTTGCAGGAGTAAATGGAAGATCTTGAAATATGTTCGGCTTCAGAACGGTGCTGGTTATAGACTACCTTCTTCCTGAAAAAACGGAGAGCTCATCGCAAACTGTGGGAAAGAACATAGGATTTTATGCCAATTCAAATGTTAACGTAAGTTCTGTTCACATTGAGAGATATGTGAAAACATATTTAAAGGTTGGATTTTTTGTTGTACAGTTTGCAGTCTATTTTTCAATAGGGGTTGTGCCTCACTATTGTCTCAGGGGTTCACATGGTGGAGTTCATGAGCAGTAGTTTTGAAGTAAAAAATCAAGAAATCAAATTTTTGTTTTTAGGAAGATAAATTCTACTAAATTTTACTTTTAGGAAGAAAAGTCTTAGTAGCGTTTCCACTCTATTTTTATGAGAAGAAATCTAAAAGGTACTTTGCCAATTAAATATATTTATTTTTGTGAAGTTGATATATAATTTATGATGAGTTCACATGTAATTTGTTCTTTTTGATTTAATAAACCCTGATATCTTACACTGTCAATATTTTCTTAGTTTTACTAAAATTTTTTCATATAATTTTGATATTTTATTTCATACATATTTAATTGAGTTATATCTGTTATTGCAAATTTGTATTCTATTTATTAATTATGTATTAATACAAAGTATCTAATTTCTTAACACATGGTATTCTCTAATGTGTTTAACAACCAGCTTTATAATAGAACCAAAGTGAAAATGCAGTGGACAGATTTTTAGCATGCAATCAACAGGCTGGAAAAAGTGGTGGCAAATGTGAACTGATCAGATTGGATTTATGTACATTATATTTTTTTGAACCAATGTCAATGTTATGTAACCTTAAGATGTGTAAAAATTATAGGTGGTCATTTAGGTCTGAATTTTGGCGATGAAAATTTGATCTAACACAATGCTTGGTTTTCCCGTTTAGAGGAGACATACAGTTAAGAGCTCATTAACCTTTTTTTACACTCTTTCTTGGTTGTTAAGAAAGCTATATTATTGATTCAGTAGTGTTGATACTTATGCCTAAGTTGAGACAAACTTTTATAGTTTTCTTCTTTTGGGTTGAGAAATCTTCTAAGCTTATTTTCAAAAAACTCGGTGCGTCTTTCTCTCTTACGAATTTTAACGATTATGCATCACTTCTCTTAATGTTTCTTCGTATTTCCAATTTTTCTTTGAGATAATATGTTGCTGCCAACAACAATGCAATCCTGCGATGGAGCCACACCAATGCATGATGTACATTAAAAGCATGGAAATGTAAATATATTCATCTTCCAACATTATTTATGGACTTCTGATCAGTGATGGAATTCAAAGCTCAATTTAGTAGGTGCATACTGATTGGTGTAATAAAATCAAGGATCCTTCTCTATCCAAGAATACCTTGGGTATAGTGTAAAGAGATTTCAAAATACACACCAACATAAAAGCAATAAAATAATGATTTAATAAAAATGAAATCATGAACTTGCAGATGTTTAATAAAATTATTTGAGAAGAAGGAACAATTTTATTAGGCCGGATATGTATTGAATAGGCATAACGAATTGTAAAAAATTGATATAGTCATTAAATAAATAAAGATTTTACTACATAAAAGACTAAAAAAGAGGCTTTACCACAATGCAAACACCAGCATGTGTTTTGTCCACCCAATTTTTAAAAATAAACTAAGAAGCATTATCTACCTTTAAAAAAATGGTGGTAGTTTAGATGGATTCCGCAATGTAGGCAGACATGACAATGATAAAATAAACATAGATTACAAAATACAACATCTGAGTTTTGTCCCCAAATATTTAAAAGTAAACCAAGAAGCTTTGTCTGCCTAAAAATGACTTGGTGATCATAAGGATTTCAAAATACAGGCCCACGTGATTTTTTTTTAAGATAATGTCAAAATTATAATTTAATTCGTATATGTTTATTTATACATTAGATCATACTGAATGTGACCCATAAAATAGAGGATTAATATTACCCAGAAAACTACTTCATTCTAAATACTTAGAGGAGTTTAAACAAGTTCCAATAATAACTTATTTTACATGAATGTTGATACTATTTTAACAACACCACTTAAAATTGTTAACAATAAGTGAATTAATAAATAGTTAATAATATATTTATTTATTCTAGCAATCCTTCCTCTCCACACCCTTTCCCCACCTTGAACTTTATCATAATATTAAGAGTACAAGAGAGAAAGTTTAGGAATGCCTAAGACTTATCTCATGCAAGTGTCTTGGTGAAGAAATTTACACAATGATCTTGAGTGCGGCATTAGAGTTTTATTTTGTATTGTTTAACATGTTTTCATATGAAATGTACCTATAATTCTATGTGACCTCTCCAATCATGAAATACTAGATTGTAAACCAGTTTAAGAACACACTAAGTATTGCAATTCAAAACTATAGGCTAAATTTGTGGTGCTCTAAATTCTTCATGTATTACATACAACTATATCGCTTATCAGACACCTCCCTTTACTACAAGATATTATGCCTCAATGGAAAATTGAGAAATAAAATTTTACTTGTTACTCCCCCATGAGACTGGAACAAATCCCGAAATGAAAATAAATCCAATTGTAGATTTCTTATCATAAATAGAACTTGCATGCTTTATGTCCACGTAAATTCTCAAGAATAACATGTCAATGTTTTTCTATTATATGGCATACTCCAAAGTACTTTAGATGTATCTCAATGCAGATGAAACCATACACTAACAAACAAATAATATCAATACGGACACTACTAGAAATTTATTCAAAACCATAATCATTATTTATTACCCTTGAATGAATAAGAGCATCACATAAAAGTATTTAAATAAAATTGTAATTGAAATTGGACATAATATGAAAAACAATCTAAAAAATTAATAAATGATGTAGAAAAAATAGGCCAAACTTCTGGATGCCATAACTTTTGATCTATAGGTCCGTTTGAGCTCTTCCACACACCAAAATGACCATCTCAAAAAGTTTGAAGCTGCCATTGGCCACAATTTTTACTTATATCCATTTTTCAAAAAAAATTGGAGGCCAAACGAGACCATCTGAGTGTCTAAAATTATATTTTAATGATTTTTTTGGGATTTTTTTTTTAGAAAGTTCATATTTTTATTCCCAGACATTAAGTTCAGTTGAAATTCATCCTATAGATTAATTTTAGTGTTTAGATATTTAGATATATTTTTAGAGATGTACACACTTTCATGTAAAACTTGCTAAAAATAACAAGTACTAATTGTTTTTTTAGATTTTAGTTCTTTTTCAAAAAAAAATCATGTCAACTCTAATCTCAAGTTGAGTATTATTTATGCATGTTTTTTTAATTATTTCAATTCATTCAATAAAAATCAATGCTGAGTTATTATTTTAGATCTTGGCCTATAATAGTTTTGATCTTGATAGTAATTTAGTTCTTTATATAGTATTAGAGCAAGGTTGAATCTTGGAGTAGGAAATGGTAAGAGGATGAAGAGGTACTACGTAGATGAATCAGACCATAAAAAAGGTATAGAGGCAAGTGGAAAAATTCATCAAGATTATCACCAATCAGAGAAGAAGACAAGGTGATGATGAAACTGAGAAAGGCATAAATCTCGATGAAGAAATTTAACGAGCAGAAGAATAACAAGATCAGGCATCATTGATGGAAGATAAAAGGGTTCATGCTTTGGAAGGAAGAAATGAAGGAATAAAGGTTAATAATCTAAATTATGGAGGCAACTTCAAACTAGAGGAGTTGATAGATTGGATGAATAGCATGGAGAAGTTCTTTGAGTAAAAGACTATGAGAGAAGACAAGAAGGTAAAGTTTGCATGCACAAAATTGAAAGGTCATGTAATGATTTGGTGGGATCACCTATACAAAGAGAGATAGAAAATGGTGAAGATAATATTAATTCATGGAAAAAGATGGAGAGGAATTTGAGGGAGAAATTTTTTCCTTTAGATTATAAACAAAAGATATACAAAATATTCTAGAATTTGAGGCAAAAGGATCACAGTAGACAAGAGTATACAGGTGAGTTTTATAAGATTTTTATATGAGTGGAGCATGATAAAACAAAAGAGAAGATGGTTGTGAGGTATGTAAATGGTTTGAAATTTACTATTCAAAATGAATTAAGCATGCATAGAATACTTTTCATAGAAAATAATTATCAATTAGCTTTGAAAATAGGATAAAAACAAAATAGATAGAATTTTAGAAGAAAATCTCTTGGTCCAAGGAGAGGTTGATCCTCTTGAATAATGGAATGACATGGGTTTAATACTACCATAGGTTGGTCTAATACTAATAGATGTTAATCATCATATGGTTCAGATAGGCAAGATGAGAATAGGTAAGGGTTTCAATACCAATAAAGAGGAAGAGGTTATGGTGGTGCTAGAGGATGGTTATAAAATCAACATAGATCTTATGTTTTTAATAGGCATGGAAAATAAAGGCACAAATAATTTTAATTTTTGTATTATCAAGATCAAGAAAGGAGCCAAGAGGATCATCTAAGAGTGAATCTAGTTGAGGCTGAGATAAAAGAGTAAAATACTTAATTCACATTAGTAAATGTTGGAGAGAATCTCATGATGAGAAGAACAATGATTTTTGTAAAGAAGGAACAAGTGCAAAATAAAGAAGGCGGTGATGCATGTCTATGATTAAATATTTTTTAAACAAGATTTACATAGGGTGGAAAGGTATGCAAAGTAATTATAGATGGTGGTATCTTTAAAAATATTATTTATAAATAAATGATAGAGAAACTACATTTGAAATGTGAAAATAATCCTATTCTTTATTAGATTTCATGGTTTAAGAAAGGTAATGAGGTTACAATAGATAAACAATACTTAATCAAGTTTTTTGTAGGAAAAACTTATAATAATTAGATATGGTGTGATGTTATTATGATGGATGCATGCCATGTGTTATTCGGAATACTATGGAAATTTGAAAAGAAAGTAATTCATGATGGAAAAAAGAACATTTACATTTTTGGGAAAGGTGGTACAAAGTAGTTTTATTATCTCTTAAAGAGACAGAGAAGGAAGAAATCATGCTTTCTATTAAATAATTTATCCAAGATATGAATGTGGCAAGTTGTTATTATGTATTAGTAGCAAAGAATGAAAATACAAAAATGGTATAAACACCAACAAAAAGAGTAAGAGTGTTGAAATAATATGTAGATGTTATGCCTAATGAGTTATCAAATGGTTTACCATCAAAGAGAGATATTTAACATCACATTGATTTGATTCCAAGATTATCTCTACCAAATTAAGTAGGTTATAGAATGAGTCCACTAAAACATGAAAAATTAAATAAGCAAGTTCCTAAAATGTTAAGAAATAAGTTATAATGGCACCCACCCCCTTGTAGGCACCTAATAATCCATAAAAAAGAGTAAATATGTGGAAAAAGATGGGTTATGTTGATTTAAAAAACCTAACACAACCTTCATAGAGGTCTACACACATACTAAATGTCCTATAAATGGATTTAAAGGAAGAACAAATGACTGTAGCTACACACACTAAGTTGCTGCGTAAAAATAGGTTGTTACTATGGGTACCTATAGCAATGGATTTAGGTGGCTATGGGCACCTAGAACAATGGTTTTAGGTTTCTATGGGCACCTATATAAATGGTTGTAGGTGGTTACAGGCACCTACAACAATGGTTGTAGGTTGTTATAGGCACTTGCAACAAAGGCTATAGGTGGCTGTCCAAAAATTTCAGCAACCTAAGGGGTCTAAACTTTCAAATTAAAGCTTCAACTTTTAAAATTTAAATTTACACATAATTAACAGTCACAAGTATAGACAAAGACAAAATCAGTGATCCAGAAATTATATTATATTAAATTAAAAAAATAGTGTTTTACACTCTCTTATATATAGTTGTAAAAAAATATTTGCAGAACATAGCTTCCTCTATTATTTCACTTCCTTCCTCTTTGTCTTCTACATGTATAATACTATCCTATATGTCTTTCTATTTATCTACTCCTTTTTGCTTCCTCTGTCTCTCTTTGTCCTTGTATGTTTTATTCCATTTTAGACCTTCTTTCTTGCTCCTATTTTGTTCTATTCTCCACTTCTTTTCTATACTCTCTTCTCTTAAAAACTACCAAAAATCTTCAACTTTCCCTCGAAAATCCTATCTAAATCTACTGTAATGTTTAAAACCTTCATAAATTCCTCCACCTACCACTTTTTGAGTTCAAACACTCCCACTTAGATTGCCCTTTTTTTATTTCTTTCATAGTTTTGCTCATTAGATGACAAACATTCAGGCTGTTGACTGCAACAAAAATACAAATTTTAAAATTCAACTCTTTAATCCTAATCACGTGGCATTATTATATATATATATATATATATATATATATATATATATATATATATATATATATAATTGTTAGTTAATGCCACGTGATTAGGATTAAGGAGTTGTATTTTTGGGGTAGTCAGCCATGTAATTGTTGCTCATCCAATGAGCAACAGTCATATATATATATATATATATATATATATATATATATATATATATATATATATATATATATATGATGCCCCTGATCAAACTATTGGGTTAGAAAATTTTGTGAGCTCTTGCTTAATGTGTAAAGCTCTCTATTACTATGGGTTGAGGGTCAAGTTACTGTAGATCAGAAAATCCATCATCTTGAGTTAACTAGAGTGATTCCATCTCTATTGGGATTAACCATGTTGCATCCTCCATTGGTCTACCCTTCTACTTCACTAAATATTCACTTTCATCTTTTCCCCTTGTCTTCATAATTACTGTTGAATCCAAAATATATTCAATGTCCTCTTGTGATTTCTTAGGTATCTACTCCTTCCATTTTTATTATATTGTCTTCTCTTCTTTTTTTATCTATGATTTCTTTCTCTCATGATAAGTATATAAATCAAAACCATTAAAAATTGGGGAGATTTCCAATCCTTTAGGTAGCTCCAACTCATAGGCATTTGATGAAACCTTCTTGATGGCCTTACATGGTCCAATATTCTTCAACTTGAGTTTGTTTGTCTTTCATAGATGTACTAATACTTGATCTCCCACTTCAAAATTATTTTCTCTCCTCTTCAAATTATCTTTCTCTTTATATTGTTGACTACTTCGATTGAGTTTTTCTCACTTGATGATATAAATCTTGCATATATTTGACAAACTCCTCTCCTTCAATGCTTTTCTTATATCCCTTAGTATTTTCAACCCCCCATAATTCTAAAATATGCTTATGACTATTCCCATAAATAATCTAAAATGGAGTCTTATTGTGATTTTATTGACTGAGTCATTATATGCAAACTTAATTTGAGGCAATATTAAATACCATTGCTTAGGCTTATCACCAACTAAGAATCTTAGAAAATTTCCCAAGCTATGGTTAATAACTTCTATCTATCCATTAGTTTGAGTATGATATGCAGAACTAAACTTTAAATCAGTCCCTAATTTCTTCCAATGTGTCCTTCAAAAATCTCTTACAAACTTGGTATCACTGTATGAAACTATGCTTCTTGGTAAACTATGTAATCTAACAACCTCTGTAAATAACAAATTTACTACATGTGTTTCATCATCTATCTTCTTACATGTTATAAAGTGATCCATTTTAGAAAATATATCAACAAGCATAAAAAGAGAATCTTTATCTCATTGTGTTCTTGGAAGTCGAAGCACAAAATCCATACTCACATCTTTCCACAGCTTCTTTGATATGGAAAATGGCTCATACATGCCTATATTCTAACTCCTTCCTTTGGCATATTGATAAATTTGACATCCTTGCACAAATTTTCTGATTTCTACCCTCATCTTTGGCCAAAATTATCTTTCACTAAGTTGTGCCATTGTTTTATCAGCTCTAAAATGTTTAGCTAAACCACTATAATGTTTTTCTCTTATTAAATTCTTCCTCATTGATATTTTTGGTATGCAAATTTGTTTTCCTTTGAGCAATAGTCTATCTTGTATAAAATAATCCATCCAAGGTGTCCTATCCACACTAGTAGGCTCCATATATACTTTTCATACTCCTTAATGTCCAAATCATCCTTATACAGCTCTTTCATAGAATCAAATCCAACTACTATAGTTCTCATTTCAGTCAATAATATTGCACTTCTACTTAATGCATCCACTACTTTGTTTGAAATCCCACTTCTATGCTTGAGAACAAAAGCATATCCTTGTAGGAATTCAACCCACTTCATAAGTCATTGGTTCAACTTGGTTTGATTATTAATACATTGCAAAGCATGATGATCCATGTAGAGAATAAACTATTTTAGAAGCAAATAATGATGCCACTTCTTTAAAGCTTGCACAATGGCATAAAATTCCTGGTCATAAAAAAATACCTCTTCTTGGCATCGTTAAGCTTCTCACTAATGTATGCAATAGGGTTGTCCTCTTGGCTTAAAACTACTCCTATGGCTGTCCCACTTGCATCACAATCCACTTGAAATACCTTTTCAAAATTAGGTAATGCTAATACCAGTTCTTCTATGACTTTATTCTTTAAAATCTCAAAACTCTTATCTACTGTTACTATCTAGTTAAACTCTTTCTTATTCTTCCCTTATATTTTTAGTTATGGGTGCACATATACCACTAAAATTTCAAATAAATATGTGATAGAAACTTGCTAAACCATGAAAAATTATAAGATCATTTACACTTCTAGGTGTTGGCCATTCAACGATAGCATGTACCTTTTTTGGATCTATTTACAGCCCTTTTTGAGATATACCATATCCCAAATACACCAATTTATCTTTCATAAACTACACTTTTTTAAATTCACCAATAACCTTTCTTCCTTAAGCCTTTGTAAGACTTGTGTAATATATAATAAATTATCTTCTTTTCTATTTCTAAAGATCAGTATATCATCAAGATAAATAATCATAGACTTTGCTAAAAATTGTTTCGACACTTCATTAACCTCATAAATGTACTAGGTGCATTTGTTTACCCAAAAGAAATTACTAACCACTCATATATCCCCTCTTTGGTATTAAAAGCAATCTTCCACTCATCACCCTCTCTTATCCTAATTTGGTGATATCCACTCTTTAAATCAACTTTTGTAAAATATCTAGCCTTTCCAAAAGAGTCAATGAGATCATCCATTCTTGGTAAAGGAAAATGATACCTTATGGTTATTTTATTGATGGCTCTTGACTCCATGAACATCCTCCATTCACCATCCTTATTTGGTGTTAATACAACTGGTACTATTTATGGGCTAAGGCTTTCTCTAATCAATCCTATTTCCAATAGCTATTGTACTTTTTTATTCACTTCTTCATTTTCTACTAGTGTCAACCTATGCACTGCCTTATTGGGTAAACTTGCCCCTAGAATCAAATCAATATGATGGATGATGTTCCTCATAGGTGGTAGTCCTTCTGGTATATCCTTGGACATAATTTCATCAAACTCTTCCAGTAATTCCTTTACATCCAGAGTCATGTCACTATTGTCCTTTGCTACATCTAATTATATCTCCTTGGGAAATTTTGTAAAACATAATCCTTCCCTTTTAATATCTTTCAAAAATTTCTTCCTGACCACTACTAGCATTCTTTGACCACCTTCCACATATTCTTCCTTGGTTGCTAATTTTGTGAGAGTGTGTTTTATTCCGTTTTTATCCAATGTGTAATTTTTTTCTCTTCCATTATGGATTGTATTCCTATCATATTTCCATGGCCTCCCCAAGTGTAAATGGAATACATCCATGGGTGTGAAATTACACCATACCTCATCTTCATATGTGCCTATTCAAAAATTCACAAGGCATTGTTGATCAAACAAGACTTGGTGTCCTTTTTATAACTATGGAACCTTGTAAGGGGTAGGGTGAGATATCTTATTTAACCATAGCTTATACACCATTTCACCTAAAACTATGTATTACTATTGTTGGTATCTATTATGACTTTATAGAATTTCCCACCTGATTTGCATATTATTCTAAAAATATATTCCATTGGACAGGTTCATCCTCTTTCTTGGCTAGCTTCAATAATTTCCTCTTCATCTTAAGTGCCTTTCCTTTCTCAAGTTCATCTAATTGACTAAGAGGCCTTATAGTTTCACTATCCCCTTTTACTACATGTGCACTTCTTGCCCCTATTCTCTTTGATCTTTTTAATCTATGGACATTCATAAAAATTATGGCTTGACTATCCACAATTAAAACATGTGCCTTCAAAGCCTCTACCTTGGCCTCTTCCATATCCACGTCTGCCTCTCATGGGGTATGGTCTTGACCTTGTTTCATCTCTCTCCTTTTGACTTTTTGATGGGCTGGCCTCCTTATCATGGCTGTAGTTTTTCTATTACTGCACTTTACCTTTGCTAAATCGACCTCTACCTTTGTCTGTTGCTTGCTTCCTTACCAATTTTTCTATAGCCTTTAAATCATACTACTATGGTTCTTCCACATTTAGTAGCCTTATCCTACTTAGTTCATCTTGAATGTTCAATCTCAATCCATTAGCATACCTTGATATTTTTTCATGTTTAACTCATTATGACTAGATCTAATATAAATCTTATAAAACTCCTCTATATAGGACTTCACACTCAACTCCCTCTGCTTTGAATTCTATAATATTTTGAGAAGTTCAAGATGATAATCACTAGGTAGGAATTTAGCCTTCATTTTGCTCACCATTCAATCCCACCAAGTAATCTTATCTCTGCCATTTCTTATTCTCTTAGCCTGCACCTCTTTCCACTAGAGTGCTTCATGACCTTTCAACTTTATTTGAGCAACCTTCACTCTTTTTGGGTCCTCTACTTCATCATACTCAGAGTATTCCACCATCTCTATTATCCAGTCAATTAGTTCATCTAGTTTTAAACCTCATAATAAGATTTGTAATTCTACCCTTGTTCCTTTTTCAATGTCATAAATAGCTCTTATAAGCCTTCTTTCACCTACATCTATATCTTCTTCTACAACTTCACTTTCTTATCCAGCTATCTCTACTTCTCCTTCATCATCTTCACTGTCACATTATTCACATGCTCTACCTCTTCTCATTCCACCTTCTAATGCATTAATTATTTCTTGTATTTCCCTTAGGGTTTTCAACACCTCATCTATTCTTTATTTTATTTATATAGCTGCAACCTCTACCATCCATATCCTTGGTGGCATCTTACTACTCTAACTCACCTTCTTTTCCTTTTCCTTCTTACTGCAGTGTTCTAGCTGAAATATCCTTTGATTTAGGGAAACACCCATAGTTTAACTCATAGGGATTATTCCAAACCCAATCTCAACTCACTATCCTTATTATTGAAGTTGCAGTTATGCTTTGATACGATGTTGATGGCACCCTCCCCCTTGTAAGCACCTAAAAAGCCATAAAATATAGAAAATAGGTGGAAAAAGAAGGGTTATGTTGATATAAACAACTTCACACAAACTTCACATAGGTCTACACACATGCTATAGGTCCTAGAAATGGCTTTAAAGGAATAACAAATAACTATAGTGACACACACTAAGTTGTTGCCTAAAAACATGCTGCTACTATGGGTACATACAATAATGGCTATAGATGGATACAAGTACCTGCATTAATGGCTATAGGTTTTTACAAGTACTTATAGCAATGGCTATAGGTTGCTACAAGTACCTACTACACTTGATATAGGTTGCTATGGGTACTTGCAGTAATAGCTATTTGTGGTTATGGGCACTTGCAATAATTTCTCTAGGATGCTATGGGCACTTATAACAAAGGTTGTAGGTGATCATCCAAAAAATTTAGAAACCTAAGGGATTTAAACTTGAAATCAAAACTCTAAATTTTATAACAAACATTTACAAAAAATTAACACTCACAAGCATAGACAAAGAGACAATCAGCTATCAAGATAATAGTATTATATTATATTCAAAAAGATAGTGGTTTACAATCTCCTACATATAGTTGAAAAAAAAATTGTAGAACAGAGCTTCCTCTATTATTCCACTTCCTCCTTGTCTTTTACATGTATAATATTGTCCTCTATGTATTTTTTTAGCTACTCTTTTATGCTTCCTCTCTCTCTCTCTCTCTTTGACCTTGTATGTTATGTTTTATTCTAGACCTTCCTTCTTGCCCTTATCCTGTTATGTTCTCTTCTTTTCTACACTCTCTTCTTCTCTCTAAAACTACCATAAATCTATAACTTTACCCCAAAAATCCCACCTAAATATGTGATGTTAAAAACCTTCATAAATTATTCTACCTACCACTTTTTGAGTTAAAAAACTCCTTCTAAGTTTTCCCCTTTTTGATTTTTTCATTATTTTGCTCATTAAATGAGCAATTGTTAGGTGGCTGGCTGCCCCAGAAATATAAATTTTAAAATAAAAATCCTTAAGCCCCTTCACATGGAATTAGCTGATATATATATATATATATATATATATATATATATATATGCCCTTGCATCATGTTGGTAAGGGAGAGTATGAGTCTATATGCAACACCAACGTTGCTAACTCCAAATAAAAATGAAGTATGAATAATATGTGTGGATAGTAGAGTAATTAATAAGACTACAATCAATTATAGACTTTTTATACCTTGTTTAGATGATATGATGGATGTGCTTATAGAAGCAAAATATCTTACCAAGATTGATGTAAGAAGTGATTATTATCAGATTCAAATTCATGAAGTAGTTGAGTAAAAAAATGCATTAAAGACTAGGGATGGCTTATATGAGTGGATGGTGATGTTATTCAGATTATCTAATGTACCTAACACATTTTTGAGGATGATGAATATAATGCTACCATAATATATTGATAATTTTGTGGTTATTTATTTTGATGATATTTTGATATTCAATAAGACTAAAGAAGAACACTTACAAAATTTGAGAATGGTACCTGATTTTTTGAGAAAGGAGAAGTTGTATGTAAATTTGAAGAAGTGTAGGTTCATATAGAATAGTTTCGTATTTTTGGGATTTATATTTTTCTGAGATGATGTGAGAATGGATAAAGAAAAGATAAAGGCAATTGTTGAGAGGTATGTTCCAAAAATCATTACAGTGGTAGGAAGTTTCCATTGCTTATTAACATGTTATAAAAAAAATAGTATTATTATCACACCAATAATATATTGTATGAGAGGAAAGGAATTAACACGTACTAGAGCAACAATAGAAATATTTGAATTTTGTAAGATGAAGGTTATGAAAAGACCAATTTTAGCATTATCAAATTTTAATAAAGTGTTTGAGGTTGACTGTTATGCTTCATTTATGGGAATTGGTGCTGTGTTGAGTCAAGAAGAAAAGCCAATTGCATATTTTAGTAAGAAATTAAAAGATGTAAAAACAAATTATTCTACCTATGATGTTGAAATTTATGTAATTATTCAAGCATTAAAATATTGGAGGCATTAGTTGATGCCTAAGCAGTTTATCCTATTTAAAAATCATGAGGCTTTGAAGTATATGAATATATAAAAGAAGTTGAATAGTAGGAATGTAAAGTGGGCATCTCTATTGTAGGGGTATACTTTTAAGTTGAAACATAAATAAGGAAAACAAAATTAGGTAGCTAATGCATTGATTAGGAGAGTAGCATTATTGACTACTATGGTGAGTGAAGTAGTTGGATTTCAATCTATCAAAGAATTATATGATATTAGTCCACATTTTGGCAAGGTATTTGATTAGTGTAGGAATTGATTAATAGGTGGGAAATTTTAATATTCATGGTTATTATCTTATATAATAACATTATCTTTTGAAAGGGAAAGAATTATGAATTTTAGTTGGGTATCTACGAGATAATATAATAAGAGAATTACATAGTGAAGGTTTGGCTGAATATTTTGGTAAGATGAAGATAATATATACGGTGGATGAAAAGTAATTTTGGATAAATATGAAGAGATATGTGATAATTTATGTTTCTAGGTGTAGGATATGCTAGGTGGCTAAAGGACATAAATAAAATACTGAACTAGACATGTCATTACCAATTCCAAGAGGACCATGGACCTATTTGAGTATGGATTTTGTGTTGGAATTACCAAACACATATAAATGTAATGATTTAATTTTTTTTGTAGATAAATTTTATAAAATGATTCATTAAATTACATGTAAGAAAACTAATGATGCCATTAGAGTTGCATAATTATTTTTTAAGGGTATTGTGTGATTGTATGGTGTTTTAAAAACTTTTACTTTAGATAGGGACACAAAATTTATAAGTTATTTTTGGAGAAATTTGTGTAAGAATATGGGTACTAATATATAATTCATTAGTGCATATCACCCAAAAATATATGGAGAGATAGAAGTTGTGAATATGATCTTGGAAAATTTGTTGAAATGCATAGTGGGAGTGTAGCATAAACAATAAAACTTGGCTTTACCAAAATTTGAGTTTGCATATAACATTTCATTGAATAAATCAATAGTAAAATCACCATTTCAAATTCTTTATGGGAGAAATATTATTGTATTTTAGATTTAGTACAATTAACAAGTGCATATCAAATTAGTGATGATGCAAAAGTATTTGTAGAGTATATGTAGTAATTGCAAGGAGCAAGAAAAAAGATACAAAAAAGTAATGAGAAACATAAAACATCAACAACTGTTAGAAGAAGATCTATAGTATTTGGAGAAGAATATTGGTAATAGTTTACTTGAGTAAATAAATATTTCCAAAAGGCATGTACAGTAAGTTATAGTACAAGAAAATTGGTCCATGTAGAATTGTGAAGAAAATCAATGACAATATTTATGAGGTGAGTTTATCATAGAATTTTGATCCTTCAAGTATTTTATATTTAAAATTTATATTAATTTCATGAATAATATGGTGAAGGTCATTAAGATGAAATTCAAATAATTATGTTCTAAAGAAAAAGAAGGAAAAAATACTGCAGGTTTTGGATATGAAGATAGTGAGCAAAAGGCAAGGTAATTATAATATCTATTTGGTATAGTGAGAAGGATTGCAGTAAGAAGACAACACTTGGATTACAGAATGGGAGCTAAAGAAGATTGACAAAGAAAAATGGTAGAAGTACAATCAAGGCAACTCGTAGGAGCTGAGTTGCTTTCAACCAAAGGAGAATGATGTAAAAAAAAATAGGCCAAACTTTTATAGCTCATAACTCTTGATCTTTAGCTCTATTTGAACACTTATACATGACAAAATGACCATCTCAAAAGCTTCATTGATAATATAAACCACACTTTACACTTAGAGGAATGTTTATAAATTGTTTTGAGGGTAAATGAGACCATCTGAGGGTCCAAAATTATAGTTTAATGATTGTTTCAAGATTAGTTTTACTTTTAGAAATTGAATATTTTTATGAATAAATGTAAAATTCCATTGAAATCAATCCTATAGGTAATTTTAGTGTTTAGATTATTTTAAGAGAATTTTATAACTACACATGGTTACATGTGAATAGATTTTTTTTTAAATTTAGTTTTTTGTTTGAATTTTTGCATGTCAACTTTAATCCCAAGTTGAGTCTTATTTATTAATGTTTTTTAATTATTTCAATGGGAATCAATTCTGAGTTATTTTTTAGATCTTAGTGTATTGTAATTTCAGTCTTGACAATAATTTGGTTTTTTATTAGATAAAGAACCGATTTACTATCAACACTTAAATTACAATAGGCCAAGATCAAAAACTATAACTTTGAATTCATTCATACTGAATAAATTGAAATTATTAAAAACCATTCATAAATAAGACTCAACTCAGGATTAGAGTTGACATTTGAATAAATAAATAAATAAAATCTAAAAAAATTATATTTTTTAGTAGCTATTATTTTTAACAAGTTTTGCATACAAGCATGTGTAACTCTCAAAATATCTCAAAATAATATAAACACTAAAATTACCTATAATATGAATTTTAATTGAAGTTCACATCTAATTATAAAAATATGTAATTTTTAAAAATAAAAAAATCTTGAAAAAATCATTAAACTATAATTTTGGACCCTCAGATGGTCTCGTTTGGCCTCCAAATTTTTTTCAAAAAACACCTCTAAGCATATCATGTTACTCAAGAAACAATGAATTTTTTGGGATGGTCATTTTGGTGGGTAGAAGAGTTAAAATGGATCTACAAATCAGAAGTTACGGCCTCTTGAAGTTTGACCTATTTTTTCTACATTAATAAACTACCTAGTTTTAATTGTCCCTACTGTAAATAACAACTTGTTTCTCATAATAAATTTCACATGAAAGTTTAAATTGACCTCATATTTTAAACATACCCTATAAATACTAAATTTATTATGTTGGACTATTTTCAACTCAATTTCATGCCTAGTTACAAAGTTATCTAATTTTTACATTTTTTAGCATGACTAAATATGCTATAATATATTTTCAAACCCTTAGATGATCTCGTATGACTCTCCAATAATACTAAAACTAGACCTAACTAGTGAAGTAAATTATTGTTGAATTCTTATTTCTATTATCTATATTTTTCATTGAAGAAGAGATCAAATGAGTTAACAATTCGAAAGATAAGCCCTATAAAATATAGTTTTTCACATCATTGTCCTCTAGTTGAAAATAATTTATCTCATACGAGTTGCCCTAATTATATTCCTTCCATTTATTATTGTTAATTTTTTTATCTCTCATTCTAAAACCCAAGTGTTGTCTTCTTGTTGTAGACCCTCCCACTATTCCAAATATCTATAATAACTTGTTCATCTTATGTTCACTATCTTCTTATCTAGAATCTACACTATATTTTCTTTTTTCTTCTATGGTACCAGTTGCTTCCAATCCACTTCTTCATCTTCTTCCCTTTAACCATATTCCCCACATAAATAATATAAATATGAAATATTAAATACTCAATAGATTTCAAAAATTTATGGTAAACTGACCTCATAAGAATTATCATTGACTTTCTTCAAAGTCTTGCATGGACCAATATTCTATTACTTTAACTTAATTTTTGTTCATTTGAGAAATATTTATTTTATGAAATAAAGCATCACCAAATATTCTTATTCTAATACCCTTTAACTTCTTGTTACATGTGCTACTTGTTCATATTTTTTATTACTTTCATGTATATTTCTTCTTACTTTTTCTTGTATTTACATGTGTTATGTAAATGATTTTGTATAACCACTAACTCATTCTAAAATTGGTAATTTCACTAAATATAAAATACCCATATGATTTGTGTCATAAACAATATAAAATGGTGAATTTCCTATTGATCTATTCCATGAAAGTTATTATATTTAAACTCAACTTGTGGGGGATGATAAGAGAATGACGGGCTACAACGTGTGCAGGTCACGACCGAGCTAGGACAACCGTGGCCTAGCCTATTCAAAGCGGTGGGTTGGTGTGCACAGGTGTAGATTAGGGGAGTGAGGGAGTGGCTAAGGGCTGAGACATCGGGCAAAGGTGTTGCAGGGTCACACTGGACCAAGGAGGGCATGATCATGGCTCAAGAGGGTCCTTTAAAAACCATGCTTGGCAAAAGTTTTAGTGTAGATGTGGGCATGAACAGGTAGGAGTAGCAAGATAAAACAATAGGTAAGGAGTTCTTTTCCCAGAATCCAGGAGCAATGGAATGGAGCTCATTTGAGGGATCCAGGATTATGAAGATTAATGGTTGCCTAGAGAAGTGCAAGGAATGACCTAAACTGGTAATTCCTTTCAATATGATTTTGAAGGATGCGGAATATTATTCCAAGCATTCTTTGTATTGCAAGTTTTTGGGTCTGAAAGTTTCACTTCAATTTTTGGAGGGTTGGGCTAGGAGAGTTTGGGAGCCAGAGGGAGAAATGGAGGTCACGTTATTGGCAAATAGCTACTTCATGGTCATGTTTGTATGTCGGGTTGATCGCAATAAGGTTTTTAAGGGACGGTCATATTTTTACAATTAGGTCAGACTTTTTGTTAAACCTTGGCATGCTAGGTTTAATCCTTCTAAGGAATTACCCACTCGAGTTCCGGTATGGGTTAGGCTCCCCAGACTTCCTATTTAATGTTGTTATGAAGATATTTTCTTGATGTTAGGTTCAATGCTTAGAAGGCCGATGGGGTATTCAACTCAGATTTTAGGTAAGAAAGTCATGACTTTTGCTTGAATTTATATGAAAATTGATTTGAGAAAACCACTACCTGATGCGCTAGATATGAGTGTGGGTTCATACTCCTGGGTGCAACAATTGGACTATGAGACCCTTCCCTTCAGGTGTTGTCTTTTCCATGAGTATGGAAACTTGGTGCATAGATGTCTGAAGGCTACGATAATGGAGCAACATCCCCAACTGCCACCTAGCAGCATTCCCAGCACTAATAAATGGAAGAAATTAGGGGTTGGGGAGAGCAAGGATGCTGAAGGTTTTGTATAGGTGAAAGCTTGAATCTGTAACAGGGGCCAGAAGAGGAACCTAAGGGAACGGTAGGATGATGAGTCTTTCAATAGGTTTGAAATCTTGGATGGATTGGGCCAACAAGAAGTAATTCTAGGATTAATGAATGTGGAGCAGTTCATGGGAGGTTTAGTACTAGAGATTAATTCAACCAATCTTTTGGTGGTTCTTCAGGAAGAGTCGGCCTTACCCATGGTTGTTGAGGGGTAGATAAAGGAATTGTGAGGGAGGTGATAGATAGGGACCTATAATAGAATGGAGAGGACCTATACCCTTTGGCAAGGGTTATGGGGATAGAAGTAGATAAGAAAGGAAAATCTTCTCCTCACCTGGGTATTCTCCAGAGGGAGGGAAAGAAGGGGACGTTAGAAAAATTTACTAAAGTGGGGTGCAAGAAGTACATAGATAGACTCAAGATGATTGGGGAAACCTTGGCGGAGTCTGGTGTGGTTAAGACCTTAGACTCGCACTTCTTAACTCCTTTGAAAAGGTCATTATCTCATGGAATGTAAGGGGACTAAATAGTGGTCCCAGACAAAAGGCTGTTAGGGAATTAGTTAGATGTCAAGTACCTAATATTCTCTTTCTTCAAGAAATGAAAGTTTATATGGATGATATGCGGAATATTGCACCTAAGTTATGGAGGTATGGTTCATGGCAGTGCATTGGAGCTCATGGATCTTAGGGGGGTGTGGCTTGTTTTTGGAATCCATGCAAGATCCAACATGTGTCCTAGATTTCCTTTAAATCCTCTTTATCTATGGTGGCTTCATGTATTTATTTGGGTGAATTAGTCCTTTTTTCCAATGTTTATGCTCCTATAGATTTCTAAGGTAAACTTCTTATTTGGAAAAATATCCACTTTCTCTATCAATTATTTCCATATTTGCCTTGGATTGTGGTGGGAGACTTTAATTCTATTCTTGATTTAACAAATAAGAGAGGAGGTAATGCATAGCTAAAACCTTCTTCTCTCCTACTCTGGGATAATATTTAGGCACTCAATTTAGTGGATATCAATCTGATTAATGGATGCTTTACCTGGAACAATCAAAGAGTGGGAGACAGGAGCATTACAGAGCATATAGATAGATTCATGACCTCCTATTATTGGGTGGGGGAGTTCATGGTCTTCCTACCTTGAGATTCTTTATTGGAGGGGCTCAGACCACTGGCCAATAAAATTGGTCATTTCTTCTCCCTGTGAGCCTTTGAAGGTGCCTTTCAAGTTTTAGCTTATGTGGTTCAAGACCCGAACGTGATTGGACAAGCGGTAGATTGGTGGAGGAGGGGCAGGCCTAATGTAGGAACATCAATGTATACTTTTGTTAAGATTCTCCAATTCGTTAAGTACCAACTCAAAAAGTGGAACTGACAAAGTTTTGGGAACATTTTCCAAAAGAAAAATGAGGCACAGATGGAGCTGAATGTCATTACTAGAAACATTCGGGATGAGGGAATGACTGAAGTTTTGTTGAGGGAGGAAGCTAGGGCCTTAAAAGCTTTGGAGGAATGGGAACTAAGGAACAAAATATTTTGTAAATAAAAGGCCGAGATTGAATGTCTTAGAGAAGGGGATAATAACACATCCTTCTTCTTCAATTTGGTTTGGGCTAGACATCATGGCATGGGGATTACTTCTTTTGTGTTGGACAACAGGGAGACTGTTTCTTCTACATAGGGTATCATTAATGAGGTAGTGCAGTATTTTGATTCATTATTCAAGGAGGAAGCATAGGGGGACTCAGCTGAAGAGGCCCAGATCTTGTCTTGTATTCCCTCTTTGGTGACCAGGGATATGAATGAGCATTTAATGAGAGATATATCCTTGGAAGAGTTAAGGAGGATAGTCTTTATGATGTAGAAAGGAAAGGCACCTAATCTAGATGGCTTCTCAATTGACTTCTTCCAAGAATTTTGGGAAATTATTAAATTTGAACTCCTAGCTATTGTTCAAGAATCTTAGAGGAACAAGCAAATGCTTCAGGCTTTGAACTCCACCTTCCTAGCTCTCATTCCTAAGGGTGTAGGGGCAGATAGGCTGTCTTTTTAGGCCCATTTCTCTCTGTAATGTCACTTATAAAATTATTTCTAAGCTGATCACTGAGAGGTTAAAAAAGTGGCTACCTGTGCTTATCTCGAAGGAGCAAGGTGGATTTTTAGAGGGTTGATAGATTTTGGATGGGGTGGTGATGGCTACTGAGACTATACACTCCATGACCTAGTCCAATGAGAAGGTGATGTTTATCAAGCTAGATATGTCAAAGGCCTATGATAGAGTTTGGTGGTCCTTCCTCTAGAATGTCTTAGGCACCTTTGGTTTTACAGAGGATTAGATTCGTTGGGTTTTGAGTTGTGTGAACTCAACCTCCTTTTCAGTTCTGATTAATGGTGAGCACTCTAATCTATTTGGGGCTTCTTGTGGATTGAGGCAAGGTAACCCTCTTTCTCCTTACTTATTTCTTCTATTGGCTAAAGGCTGGGTTGATTGATTGAAAGAAATGTGGGTAATGGTGATATTCAGGGTTGGCAGTGGTGAGAGGAAATCCCTATACAATCCCTTCTCCAGTTTGTGGATGATGTGGCTTTGATGGACAGGGCTACCATTAGGGAGGCATCTAACATATGCAAGAGCCTAGATGTTTACCTTGCTACCTCTGGACAGGTAATTAATGAGGGAAAATCATCTATTTTTTTCTTTAACACTCCTCTGGCCATACAGTGAAGAGTGGCTCTTATCCTCAAGTTCCAATTTGGGAGTCTCCCACTTCTTTATCTTAGTATTCCTATCTCTACTAGCTGATTGGCTAAGGAGTTGTGGTGGGTGATCCTAGACAAATTCTGGGACAAGGTGAATCATTGGACCCACCATTGGTTATCCTTTGTGGGTTAGGTTCAATTTATTCAATCAGTGGTGTAGGCTCTTCCTATCTACAGGTGTATGATCCAAGTGGCACCTATGAGCTTTGTTAAGGACTTGGACTCCTTAATAAGATAGTTTTTATGGGCTGGGAAATTATCTTTGACCAAGTGGAGCCTAATTAACTGGGAGAAGGTTTACAGCCTAAAGAGGTTTGGTGGGCTGGGATTATGGCAGTCTATGCTATCTGGTACTGCTTTGGCTGCCAAACTTTATTGGCATTGGTGCATGGAGCAAAATCAGCTATGGGCTAGAGTGTTATCCCACAATTTTTTTTTAGGATTCCCAAGAGGGATATTCCATGGTATGATTTGGTTACTAAAGGCTTGGTGATTTGGGAGACTCTCAAGAAAGGAGCCATGCTAATTAAGAGGGGTCTTTTCTAGATATGCAAGAGTGGGGTGGAGGTCCAGTTTTGGCATGACTCGTGGGATGGTTTCCCTCCTATAATTAGCTAATATCCTTAGCTGAGTACTTTGGCCTAGAGGTTTTGTGAAGTTGGCTGGAAAAGGGTGTGCGACTTTAAATCCCTTTCCTTTCAGGGGTAGGTGGCAGTTGCTAGATGGAAGTCCCCAAGAGAGTGGTCGATTCTTAGTTTGGAGGCAGAGTGTGTAGACCTATAGAATATTCTATCCCAACATAGTTATAATTCCCTTATAGACAATGATGTGTTAACATGGTCCCTGAACCCCAAGGGGAAATATACGATGTCCTATGGATATCAGGAGTTGTTTTCCTAGTAGTATGAGGATAGAGGGGAAGTTCAGTGGTGGAAGAAAGTTTGGAATGGTTTCTCATGGTTGAAGTGTAACTATTTTACATGGACTTTAGTGTGGAATAGATGTTTGACATGGGACAATATTCAGAAGTGGGGATTTGTTGGTCCTTCAAGGTGTGTGCTCTAAAATAGAGAAGAGGAAGATTCCTCACACATTTTCTTTTACTATCCCTTCACTCTTCAATTGTGGGACTTTTGGTGGGATGCATGGTGGTAACAGTGCATCCACACTGTCTCTTTGGCTGATTTTTGGTCTACAGTGGGCTGTCCCCCTTCTTTGATTTCCTTCTTGTAGGATGCATGGTACGCTGGCCTTGTTTTCCTACTCTAGAAAGTTTGGCTAGAAAGAAATTGGAGGATTTTTAAGGAGGAAAAATTGGTAACTCAACAGGTTTAGATCAGAATTAAGGGAATGATCAAGGAATCTATTGAAGCAAAGAGTGAGGTTATGCTGCCATTAAAGAAAGGGGACATGGAGGTGATGAAATGATTTGGCATAAGAGAGTTATCTCTGATATCGGCTTGTGTCAGACGTGGTGCATAAGGGCAGCGGAAAGTCCAATGGTTGGGGAAGTGGATGCCTCCACCTACTGGGCTTTTGAAAATTAATATGGATGGGTCGTCTAGGGGCAATCCAGGGGTGGTTGGGATTGGTGGGATTGCTAGGGATTTTTTGGGATCTATGGTCTCTATTTTCTCAGCATATCAAGGAGTGCAGATGGTTAATAATATGGAAAGTTTGGATATCCTATATGCATTGAGGAGAGCTTACACTTTGGGTTGGAGGAGGGTGATCTGGGAAGCTGATTCTTAGGTCCTGATTAACTTGATCCTGGAAAGGAAAATTTTTGATGCGAGCTGACAGTTGGCCATGATAGTGTAGCAAATTTTACAAGTGAGTTCTTGCCTGGAGTTGGTATCCTATGCCCACATTCCATGGGAGTGGAATAGGGCGGCTAATTGTTTGGTGAAATGGGCATGGGAAGAGGGAGATGGCCACAAGGTAGATGAATGGGAGCAACTACCTAGTGAGTTACATCAGAAACTAGAACCCATTCTTTCTGAAGATATTGGTGGAGTTGAGGTTTGAGGCTGTTGTTTTTGGTTTGCTTATCTTGTGGGCTGTTTGGACGCTTTTGTAATATGATGTTTTAAGTTTAATAAAGTTTTTACCCCTTTTTATATAAAAAAACTCAACTTGTGGGAAATCCAAGTCCCATTATTTTGCATTATCTCCAAATATTCATCTTATAAAAATTCCAATGCTCATATTTACTAGTTCTATTTATCTATCTATTTTTTAGTGGTATGCACTACTAAATTATATTTTAGTTCCTAGTTTCTTCCATGGAGTCCTTCAAAAATGAGATATAACTTTTTTGTCCCTATTTGATGTAATGGTTTTTGAAAAATTATGCAATCTCATAATATCCTTGAAAAATATCTCTACAAATCTAGTGACATAATTAGTTTTTATACATTAAATAAAATGAAACATCTAAGAAAACCTATTTACAACAATAAAAATCAAATAATTACCTCTCTGTGTGTTTATAAACTCCAACATAATGTCCATAATCATATCTTTCCATAGTCATTTTGAAATTGGTAATAGCATATACAACCTTGTATTTTTGTATGACCTTTAGCCACTTGGTATATCCTACATATTGAAATATAGAATTCCACATTTCGATTCATCTTTGGTCAAAAAATATTATCCTCAAATAAAGATATTTCCTTAATCTTACCTTAGTTTCCACCCAAACCACCACTATGAAATTATCTTATAATATTGTCTCTAACAGACCCAATTGGAATACATAATTATTTTAGCATGAAATGAAAACCATCATATATAAGGTAATCATAATAAATAGTACTTGACTCACATGTTAATGGATTCCTACTTTGCTCAAATATATTTCAAAAATTTGAATTAATATCATATAGTTCCAAGTAACAAGTTCAAATCTGATTACTTCACTTACCATAATAGTTAATAGTGCCTCTCAATTTCTCAAAGAATCATATACATAATTTTTATTTCATGATTAATTTTTAAAAATAAAATTATATCCATAAAATAAGGACACCTGCTTTGTATGTCTACCACTTAGCCTTTTTTGAGTGCTTACATAAATAAAGAACTCATAGTTTGTAAATATGATAAAATCCTTATGCATGAAGTAGTGCCTTTAATGACTTAAACCTTGTACAATGTGATAAAATTCAACATCATATTTAAATTCAATTTTTATTAACTCATTCCTTTCTCACTGAAATATGTTATCAGTCTTCCTTCTTTACACAACACAACACCAATTTCATCATTTGAGGCATAACAATCTACCTCAAAACTTTGTTAAAATCCTAAAATTCTAAAATAAGTTTTTTTGTAGTATTCATATTCAACAATTGAATATTTCTTATTCTTTCCTTCATCCATACAAATTATTTTCCTCTCATGCAGCATGTTATTGGCACAAAAATAGTATTAAATTTTATAATCAAATTTCTATAAAATGTTGTTAAACCATGGAACGTTGTTACATCTTCAATGCTCTTTGTAATATGGCACTCAAAAATTCCATTTACCTTTTTCTTCGCCTAGGATTAAAATATATAATAAAACTACAAACCCAAAATATATGAAACTATTATGCATAAACTTGCACTTCTTAAAATTTGCATGAAGTCAATCCTTTCTTAATAATTCTAATATAATTCTCAAATGCCTTAAATTCTCTTCTTTACTCTTAATGACTATCAAAATATCATCAAAATAAAATGGTATAAACTTAGCAATGTAATGTCATATCAGTGTGTTCATCACCACCATAGACATGTTGGGTGCATTAGATAATCTAAATGGCATAACTATCTACTCATATAAGCCATAGTTAGTCTTGAATGTTATTTTCAATTCATATTATTCAAAAATATGAATATGATAGTATCCACTCCTTAGATCAATATTAGTAAAGTATGTTTATCATGCAAGCACATAAATAATATAATCTAAATTAGTTATAGTAAATATGTATTTGATAATTATTTTATTGATTAATCTTCTATCAACATACATTCTTCATGTTACATATTTATTTGGATTTATCAACGTTGGTGTTGTACATATAATCATGCTCTCCTTTAGTACACACTTTATCACCAAGGATATAAGTATTTGATAGTTATTTTATTGACTGGTTTACTAGATAGAGAAAAATCCTATCTTTCATCATTTTTTTAGAGTTATCAATGTTGGTGTGGGACATTGACTCATGTTCACCTTTAGTACACCCTTTCTTACTAGTTAAATAACTTATTTATTTAATTATGTGTTTTTGTAGAAATAATCCTATAAACTAATTTATTATGTAGAGATTCTCCTTAAATAAAATAAATATGATAATAAATGTCTCCCTTTGATGGTAAAAGATATAGTAGCTCTTCAGGTATAGCATCCACATATTCTTTCAGCATTTATGCTACTTCTGTTGGTATTTGCACCATTTTTCTCTTCTTTCTTTGATATTAATTATGAAAAAAATGTAATTTTCTTATTTCATAAATTATTTTATGGAGAACATGGTTTATATATGCCATTATTCTTAAAGAGGTAATAAATTACATTTATAACCCCTTTATATAAAGTATATGTATTCTTAGCTCCATTGTGAGTTTTTATTTTTATGATATTGACATGGCCTTTCCAATAACACATGACATGCATCCATTGAAATAACATAACACAATATTTAAACCTCATATTTTTTTCCTATTTGATATTTTATTAAACACCTTTTATCTATAGTAACATCATTCCCTTTCTTAATAAATTATATTATACAAGGTTAAGGATGATTTTCACTTTGAATTCATATATTCTCTACCATTTATTTGCAAAGCATATTTTAACAACTACCACCATCTATAATTACTTTGTATATCTTACCTCCTAAATTTTGTCTTATCTTAAAATTATTTATAGGTAACCATGAATCACAATGTTTTTTATTTTTCACATGTTCTTTCCTTAGAGCTATCATTGTTCTCTTCATCATGATATTTTATCCTATGTCTGCTACTAAAATTTATATATTTTGTTTTTATGTTTCATATTCAGCCAAATTAATTATTAGCTAACCGTTTTGTATATTTTCTTATTCATCATAGTCTAGACACTTAGACACTAATTATACTTCTTTTATACATTTGTAATATACATCATGTATGTGTAGACCACTCTATCCTCTATCACTAGCATAACCTCTACCTATCTGAAATACTCTTACTCTTTATTGATATTGAAACCCTTGACTATCATCCTATTATATTTTATACCACAAAAAATATTTCCTCTATTGGAATTAAACCTTCCTCACCTCCTTATTAGAGGTGATTGTACTCTTTTTGTTTCAGTTGATCTTCTAAAATTGTATTTATATTATTTTTATTCTACCTTCAAAGATAATTAATAAGTCCCTTTCTAATGTGAACTTTCATATTCATGATTAATTCATATTGAATATAAAACTTGAAACCACTAACATACCTTAATACCATCTATTCTTATGTTTCATACTCCACTCATATGGCTAACTTCAAAATTCATTTTTATATTCTTATATATTGTGATCATTTTTACTTCAATTTAGGAATATTTTGTATTGGGTGTGTGCATAATCTACATGAATAAATTTATCCCTCATATCTTTCTCGAAGTGTTGGTATTCTCATTACCCTTTCTCTGACTCTCTTTCTAAGGTGATCCTACAAAATATTTATATGACCCTTCAATTTCATGCTTGCAAACTTCACTTTATTATCTATTCTCATACCTTTCCATATGAAATATATTTCCATTATATTTAACCAATCTATCAACTCTTATATTTTTAACTACCTCCATACTCAAAAACTTCAATCTTGATTCCTTTTTTCTTTCCAATAAAGCCCAAAACAACCTTTCATCCATTGATGGTGGTGGATCTTGTTCTTCCTTATTTCACTTAAATTATTTGTCAAGATATATTTCTTCCTTTATCTCCTCTCCTACATTCCTTTGTCTTTGATTTGTGATATTTGTGATAATAATAGTTCTTTGTTCCACATGCCTTTGTAATTTTTGCATAATCATTTTCATCTATGAAATTCCTCCTCTTCCTCTTGGCATATTCACACCTATTTTTAATTAAAATAATTATATAAAAAAATACAATTCCTAATCCAATAAAAATTATCAAAGATATTACCTCCAATAGAAGAACATGCCATTATACTAGATGATGAATCCGTAGCCAAGAAAAACAAAAATATCAACAGGCATAATACTCATAATTTTATGAAAATCATAATATTTATTGATTCTCCTTGAATGAATAAAATAATTGCATAATAATATTTAAATAAACCTCAAATAAAAATTAAGTTTGACATGCAAACTTATAAAATATAATAAAAGAATAAACTATGTAGAGTTAAATGCCTCTACTATAAATAGTAACTTATTTTTCATAGTAATTTTTACATGCAAGTTCAGATGGACCTAATATTTTAAACATGTACTATAAATAATAAATTCATGATGTTGGATTAGTTTCAATTAATGATCATATTCGATTACAATGTTCATTACTTTTGTCTATTTTTAGTATGACTAAAAATACTAAAATATAATTTCACACCCTTAGATGATCTTGTATAGCTATCGAAACATCTTAGAATTGCAAATAAATGGTGAATCTAGTTATGGATCTATTTTTATTTCCTTTACCTTCATTTTTTCATGAAAGATAGCTTAATTGAGTTAATGTGTCAAAATTTATATCCTTTATAAGATAGTTGTCTACATCAAATAACTACTTTTCTACTTTCCAGTTACTCATCTTTCATTTCTACTTGAACTGTAGAAAATAACTAAAATATTATATAATATATAACCTAGTATATGTCAAGTACATGAACTCTTAATAAACAAATTATAGAGATTGGTATTTTTTGGTCATGCTAGACTTGAATAAAAATTGGTTATTTTCTCCATAGGTGTTGTAATAGGTTTTTAGTCCATCATACACAATTTGCCAAGCATAGTCTTGGCATAATGAATTTGAGATACAAATAATATTTTGCATCTTAAATACATATATAGAAATAAAATATTATAGTATCATGAGTTCTCTCATGCCAAATGATAGTTTGATATCATTTTTTATTCATCATTACTCTTTATTGAGTTAATAATGATGACCAAATCAACAACATATAAATTTATAGCTACAACCTTCCCAGTTCTCTTTGAGAAAGAGGTATGGATTCTATAGAATATTTTGGAATCTATGTTGATTGATATGTTTACCACTATTTATATTCAAATATCTTAAATCCTATTTGAGACCATACCTATAATTAAAGTGTCTACATACCTTCCGTTATTGACTAGGTAAGAAAAAATATTTTTTTGGGGTCATGTACACTTCCTCCTATACATATACATTTAGGAAGTAAATATTTACATTCATCAGAGGGATTTTACATCCAACCTATTCAACCATAAAATATCATTATTATAGGCTTTATCTTGGCTATGGAACATAATGTTTCCCCATAGTCAATGCCTTATTTTTGCCTATAGACATTTAATGCAAGTATTTATTTAAAATTTTCAATGTTTCCATGTACTTTGAACTTGGTTTAAAATATCCACTTGAAACCAATAGGATTATTCCTTGTTATATGATCGAAAATTGGGGATGTGGTATTCTTCATTAGTGACTAATATTATATATCCATGGCATGTTTCCAAGGCATTTTATTGGGCTTCATGAATTGTTAAAGTCTCAAATGATTCTAAAACTATTCTCAATATGATCAAATTCACCATTCAACAATCCATACCAAGAGTATACACCATTGTAGTGGATGTTCATGGGACTCCATCCACTTTTACATCTCATTTATTGTCAGTATATAGATTACTAATATGTTAAACAATATTAGTGGGTGGTGGAGGACTTGGACGATGATCATCATTATCCTCATATCAATGCCACTATCAACATTATAAATTTTTATAGGTATAATTATTGTATCCTATAGGTTATATTAGATTACAACATACACTAATAATTTTTGTACTCCTGGTTTCTAGATCCATAAGCCAATATGCCTTTGACTCTTCACTATAACCCAGAAAAAGTGTTTTTTTGTGTTTTATTTTATTTTCTTACTATGAACATGAATCTATTATTTATAATTTAAAGCAAAAATATGTCATATATAAATATTATTCCCAATTGATATTACTTGTGCTATGATACCAATGAGAAATTTGGAAAGTGATCAAAACAACAGTTAAATTGATATTCACACTCTTCTACCTAATATGTATAAGGTAGGTTGGATTCATTGATCATAAAACACATAATTTTAATAATTATCATATGATGTTTATTTGTAACACCTTTTTGTTGTGGAAAATAAATTGCTGTCACTTTTTTAAAAATGTCATTTTCTTTTATTAAATTTGACAAATTTTTACTAGAACATTCTCCCTTTTCATGTAATTAGATGATATAAATTCTAAAACTAGATTTTAATTCCACATAGGATTTGAATTCCTTGAATATTTAAAAATATTGATCCTTTGTCTTCAGTCACTATATCAACATTCTGCATGATTATTCATCAACATAAAGCTAAAAAATATAGTAACCAATAAAATTGGATCTTATGTGCCCACATATATTAGTGTGTAACACATCAAATGAACCAAACACATGATATGTAATTGTGAAAAATAGTTCTCTGTATTATTTTCCAGGTTAAAAATTAGAACATTTATTAGTACTATTCATGAGTGAAGGAATGGATCTCAAGATTTTTTATCTATTGTGTGCACTTAAGTACCAAATTTTTAAGTATTCATATCTTGTGTAAATTATATTAGTTGAGTGAGTGTAGTTTGAAAATAGATATTGATTGGCTTTGTTGAAAAAATCAAGTCAAAACTTTTTTGCTAGACTAGAATCTCTTACAACACTTTTTTATCTTTGAGACTTATCTCGAATGAGTTAGTTTTTTCTATTTTATGGATCAAATAATATAGTAAGGATATGATAAAGTAGTGTATTTATATACAATAGATTTTTTGTGAGGCCTAGAATATATATGATGTCACTAATTGTACATCCATGATTTTCAATAGGTAAAAAAATGCATCTCATACATTGAACACTATATGAGGTATCATCTCCATGGATACATTACCTAGATAAGATGAAGATGTCAAAGTAGTGAATCCATATTTGAATCTTATCATGTTTCTTGTGGAAACATAAACCACATAAGATAATTAATTAAGAGGAGGTATGTCCTCAGTTGTATATGTAACATATACATAATCCTATTCTAAAGAAGCATTATATTTAGAAATGTTCCCATGTTGCTATTATGAAGAAGACATACATTTATAGTTATGTTTGGAACATAGTTTTTTATTATTCTATCCTTATGGAGATAATTAATGGCTAATATTTATGTTGATGTAGATTCCTTATGTAAAAACATTGTACTAAGAATAATTCAATTAATGGCATTCCTCGCCATAGATATTGCATACATTTTTGGAATGAGGTTTATTCATGTGTTGATTTTGTTGATGATTCTACACAACAGAGTGTTTTGGAGGCTTCAAGGGCCCCTTACATTTTTATGTGATGTTAGTGGATACTATTATACATAGTATTATTATGTGAGCATTGGTTTGTCCTAATACAACATATTAACCAAATTTTCTAAATTAGGATAGTTATTTGGTATACTGAGAGATGTCATGCAATGATCTTGAAGGCTTGGGGTAGTTATCATAGGGTGATCATTATGATGGAGTCATTTAAATTTTTCTAATCAATGCTAGGAGTGAGGCCCATAGTGCTACTACACATCAAAAAAATCTTTAAACTTTATCACATCTTTTACTTGGGATAATGAAGATGGATTTGTAGACAAAGAATGATATTTTAGGTCTTATCCTCGTAAGTATAAATTAATTTGTTCCAAGCATTTTTTTCTATAATAGTATCTCAAATGTGATCTTTGACCTCATCTAATAGCTATAAAATGATGATCAACATTGCCTTTTGGTTCACTTTTCTAAAATTTTGTTGTTCGTCAATGTCAAAGGCATATCAAGTGAATGCATCCTCAACAATTGGATATGCATCTTTAAATTTTAAGAGAGTCTTGATCTTTGTCTTCGTTGCAATATAAATATTAATATGAAGTAGTTTTGTATCAACCATAACAAATCTTGGACCATTTCAAGCTATTTTGTTAAAAAAAAAAATTAATGAGAAATGGATTGGCTCCTACTTACTCCAAAAAGATTCTTTTTCTATCATCATACTAATATAACAAACCTATCGACATGTTTAAGCTTTTTATATACTCGATAGTACATAGAATATTATTGCCCTTTTTATTTAGTGGGTGGTACTGAAAAAGATGTTAAATTATGTTAGAAAGGAGTGATATATGGTCCTTGGCCAATTAAAAAAAATAATTCATTATATTTATGACACATTCTTAAAAAGAAATCTATTAATGTAAATTCCATATATACTCGGAACTTAAATATTTTAAAATTTATGTCGAATGATAGTGACGAATATGAAATATAGGGAATGGTAGAAATCAAATTTCGATCCTTATTTCTCTTTGAATATTTAGTGGGTCAAAGCCGTAAACATCATTACTGTGAATATGTTGGGCATTGAATGCAATAATTCAACATGCTGATTTTAATTTTATATATGTCCCAAAAAAAATCACATATACCGAACAGTGAGTATGTAAGCTATATAGTTTTGTATATTTTAATGTTTTTTGATAATTTTTTTTATACCTTTCAAAAAATGAAAACAATTTAATGTTGATAGTTATGATGGCTGGAATAAAAGTGGTTGCTGGATGATTTTTTTGAGTTCGGTTTCATACAATGTGGATTTTTTTTACAGCTTAACCTGCACTGTTTTCAATTTATATAATTAAAGAACGTTTCAGGGCTGTACATAGACCTAAATAATTTGGTTTTGAAAAAATTAAAATAAAATTGAGATAAGTATGTGCGCTATACAATTTTTTTTAAAAGTAAAATTGAAATTTTTTACAAGTTAACAATTTTTCAGCAAAAAGTTTATGGGTTTTATATATCATATTGTTATGATTCTAAGCACATATAAAGGAAAAATAAATAAATATAGAGCCTACGAAGATTTTATGATTTTTTTATAAATTTTTTAATGCTGTGTAATGGCTCTAGCCGGAGAATGTGGCCAAGTTTTATCTTCGGGATCTACCTCGCTTGTCAAATTTTGGATTAATTTCCTTCCAAATTCTATTATTTGTTTATTTTATTTAAATATTGTATAAATTTTAAATTAATAAATTTATCTTAAACTGGAAAAACGCAATAATTTTTTTATAAATTTTTATACCAAACAAAGACTTTGTCTAATAAGAATTAGAAATTTTTAAACCAATCAGAAGTGACTTTTTAAACCAATTAGAAGTGACATATTTGTACAACATTATGGCAGCATCAAATTTTGAAGCTTATTTATTAAGTTTTATAATGATTTGATCTCTTCTGTCCTCATAATAAAGTTGTGCCACCTTCAGGCATGCATTTATTTTATTATATTTAGATCTTAGACGAAAAGAAAATTATTTAACAATCATACAAATCTAGCTACAAGGATACACTCTTCTTAATGGCACCCACCTTCAAGGAAAGATATGTTATGTCACCTCTCCATGATTTTCTTCAAGATGGGAAAATTCTTACAACCGTGCAATGCTCTCTTAATGTCACGCCTTTTTCTGTTGTTGTAGGTGGACACCCTTTGCCATAATTTGTTTGTTGGACTGCCAGCTCAACGTCTCTTCTTTGGTCTCAGGCTGTAAAAAGTAAAGCTCTTTTTTTATGGCTGCTTTCGTGCTGGTGGACTCACGACTGCAATAAAGAAATGGATCAGACAAAGGAATTGGAGAAAATTACAATTTTTTTTCTATTATCGCTTCAAGCTTTCACTAAAAGAATAATGGAGTTTCAGCGACTCGTCCTCGCTTATTTATCTCCACTCGAGCTCCAAACAACAGCTCCGATACTAAGTTTTAACGATAATGCTACGGAAAAAAAAAAAAGAAGAAGAAAAAATCATTCATATAATAATTTTGTTCATACATTACCCCTAATATCAAGGAACAATATTACGAAGGCAAACTACTTAAAATGAATTTAAACAAACAACAATAATAATGTATTCAACATAAATGTTTTTATTAATTAAATAATGTCGTTTAATTATTAGCTATGAATAAATTAATGGTTAATTAATAATATAATTTTTAATTATGTTAAAATTAATATTAATTTGGAAAACACATATCGACTATGAGGGATTGTCATTCCGTTGCTGTTGGTGTTTTGAAACAGGACACATTGCTTCAGCTTGTGAAACAGTTAAGCATACGAGGGCGGATTTTTGGTAGAAGCATCTCCCCCTTGAGGCAGATTCAGACAGAGAGATTCCTGACCTGAACATGGATCCCAAATCAGATGATGAAAGTGAAGTCCCAGAAGTTATGGATCCAGTTCACCCTATATGGAAAAGTCCCCGGCCAAGGAACAAGATCATCCGAATAGAGCTGCGATGAAGCGTGGAGTTGCTTTAGATTTCCCTGAGACTAGTATGGATGTGATGCTGGGTTCCTTTAAGCACTCTACAACCAGAGAGCGTTTTAGATGTTTCCATTCTTATTTGTCTTGTTATTTGGGGAGGTGGCAGGGTAACGAGACAAAAGGGAAAGGCCAAAAGGGTTCGGAACCTTCAAACATGACCCTCAGATCTCGAAAGGGGAACCATTTTGGAGGGTCTTAGGGACCGGTAATCTCCTATTTAGTTTGTTGGTCCCTGCTAGGTTTTATTGTCCTATCGTATTTTGGTCAGCTTGTTTTGGATTTTATTGTTGCGATTCAGCTATTTTTTTGGGTTGTGTTTCAGCTGTTGTTTTACTTAGCAGGCTTGCTTGCCCGACTTTTTATGCTTTGGGTTGGTGGGATCCCTTCAAAACGAACTAGTGGCTGCTTTGGATGGTTGTGATTGATTTTTTTTTTTTGCGAAGAGTGTCATGCTTTATATACATTTGTTCTAATATATTTTTCTTTGTTGTTTGGAGTTATTGGACTTTCAACACTCATATTACCAATTCATAATTTCGATTTAAAAATAATTTTTCTTAATAAAAAATTAATATTTCAAATTATTTGAAAATCATATAACATTGAGCTCCTTATAATGGTTGCCAACGTCACCACTTGGTCCCACTCCCTTGGGAAAGAAAGATACACTATGCAATTTCTTCATGAGTTTCTTCAAGCTGAAAAACATAGATTGCAAAATCCAATATATGAGTTTTATACACTAAATTATTAAGACTAAACGAACAAACCTTTTTTCCTTGAGAATAACCAAGTGACATTTTGAAGGGATTTCAAAATGCAAGATAGCACAAGAATGATAGAAGGATTTGGTAATAATGAAATTAGAGCCACGTAGACTTCTATAGATGTGTTTTAAAAGAATAAATGACTTTCTTGGGTTAGGTATGTTGTGTGTGGGTATAAATATTTGTAAACAACCTATATAATCAATCATTTAAAAAAAATAAAAGGATGACAAATCTGAAAAGATCAAGAGTATGATTTAATTATTTTGTTTAAGTTATAAGATAAATAGTTACAAAGTTCATAATCATAATACATTTTATCGAGATCTATTTTTTTTGAAATTTTATGCAATACAAAATAGAGTACGTACGTACGTACGTACGTATGTATGTATGTATGTATGTATGTATGTATGTATGTATGTAGATACATACATACATACATACATACATACATACATACATACATACATACATACATACATACATACATACATTATGTATGTATGTATGTATGTATGTATGTATGTACATACATACATATATAGATATATACATACACACATATCTATCTATTTATTTTTAAGTTAATGATTTTTAAATATGTGATAACAAAGTTAAATGTCAGATTTTCTTGTTTCGTGGTTTATAATCTATTTTTCAATATGGGGGTATTTGATTGAAGGAGTGAAGCCTTTGTTTCTAGGAAAATGAATTCCACAATATTTTATTTTTAGAAGGAAAGTCCTAATGGCATTTTTTCAATATATTTTTAGGAAGAGGAATCTTAATGGTGCTGTACTAATTAGGCATATTTATCTTTGTGGAGTTCACATGTAATCTAGACAGTGAGTTCACATGTGATCTATTCATTTTGAATTAATAAAATCCTATTATCTTGAACTATGGATGTTTTCTTAGCTTGTTAATGCTTTACCATGTAAATCATGTATTTTATCTCATGCATGTTGAGCATTTTATCTATTTAATTATCTCTATTATTACATTATGTTATTTTTATTTTGATGTAGAGTATGTGGCTTCCTAATAGGTAGTATCAGATCAAGGTTACTCTTTGTTTGTTGTAGCATCAAATGGAAAAAGTTATGAATGGAAATTTTGTGGTGGAGAAGTTTAATGACATGGACAACTTTGAGTTATGTAAACGTAAAGTGCATGATGTGCTGGTATAATAGGGGTTGCATGAATCCCTAGGTGGAAAAGCAAAGAAACCTGTGATGAAAAATGATGATGATTAGGAAGAGGTGGATACAAAATATCTTGGTACAGTATGATTATGTTCAGGAGATGAGGTTCTTTTGAACATAGTTTGAGAAAATAATGTGATAAGTTGATGGACTAGATTAAAAGGCACGTACATGATGAAATATGTAAAAAATCATATTTACTTGAAAAGGAAATTGTACACATTAAAAATGAAAGAAGGTATGAAAATTATCAATCATTTAAATATTTTTAATACCCTTTTATGCCAATTGACTAGTATTAGTGTGAAAGTGGAAAATGATGACAACGCAATCACCTTGTTATGTACTTTGCCAAATTATTGAGATCATATAGTAACACCCATTAGATTTAGTACAAATGATGATCTTGATTATGATTATATTATGGGAGCATTGTTGGCTGACGAGATGAGGAGAAAATCTAGTCTAGAGACTTCTACGCCTAAAGCCATTGTTGCTAGGGGAGGATCTATCAAAAGAGGGGAAGGATCTAGAGGCATGTCTAGAGTAAAATCAAAATCCAGGAAGAGTAATGTAAAGTGTTCCATATAATAAAGCATGACATCTTAAGCAAGATTATTGGAAGAAAAAAGAAGGTGAAAACAAGGAAGAATCTGCCAAGGAAGCAAATCAAGTGTAATCAAGTGAAGGTATGAGTGATGAAGTTTTATCTATTTATAATGTCTCTTCTTATCATCATGAATGGTTATTGGATTCAGGTGCAACACATCACATGTGTTTGTATAAGAGTTGGTTTTCTTCTTACGAAATCCTTGATGAAAGTTTTGTATTTTTGAGAAATAATGTTTCTTGTAAGACTAAAGGGATTGATAGCATTAAGATAAAAATGCTTGATGTCATAGTAAAGATTCTAATAGAATTAATACATGTACTAGAACTTAAAAAAAAATTGACTTTTTTTATTGAATTAGATTTCTACAATTACAAGTTCACAAGTCAAGGTGGATCTTTCTAAGGTATCTAAAGGTGCATTAATTATAATGAAGGCTCTAAAAGTTGGGAACCTTTACATATTATAAATGATTATAGATACCAATCAAGAAATTTTGGTATATATAAAAATAGAGAATCTTACTCATTTATGACATCTATGTTTAGTCCACATGATTGAGAAATAGTTAAAGGTACTAAAAGATCATGAGTTATTTCTTGGTTTAAAATATTTATATTTCAATTTTTTAAGCACTGTGTTTTTGATAAATAATGTATATGGATGTTTAGTGCAATAAGTCATGTAGGTAAAGGTGTTCTTAACTATATTCATTTTGATGTGTGGGGTCGAGTCCCTATAATTTCATATAGAGGATCATTGTATTTTTTTACCTTTATAGATGATTACTCATGAAATGTATGGGTCTATTGTCTAAAAATAAAGTCTGATGTTTTCATTATATTAAATTAGTATAGAGTTATGGTTGAGAAGAAAATAAGTAGGTCAATCAAATGTTTAAGAATAGATAATAGAGGTAAGTTCACATCCTAGGAGTTTTATAACTATTGAAAGGAAGCTAGAATTGAAAGGCGCAAAACCAGTAGTTATACACCATAACGAAATAGAGTTGTTGAATGTTGAATAAGATACTTATATAGAGAGAAAGGATCATGCTAAGAAAATGCAAATTTAGATAAATGTTTATGGACAGAAGTAGTTTGTATAACATGTTACCTATTAAATTTCTTGCCATCAATTACAATAGATTATAAGATTCATGAAGATGTATGTACATGTCATCCATGTGATTGTTTAGATTTAATTTTTTGTTGTTGTAATTCTTATTCACTTACTAATAAAAATAAGTATTCAAAGTTACACCGAAGATCCATGAATTACATCTTTATTGGGTATGGTGAGGGAGTTGGTGTTAATGGATATAGAATGTGGGATCCTACTGCACACAAAATCATCATTAGTAGAGATGTATAGTTTGATAAATCATTCTTTTTAAAATCAGATGGATAAATGAAATGAAAATAAGAACCTAAACATTAACATGTCAGGGTTGAAATGGAGCCATTTTTAGATTTAGAAAAGGAAGAAATTTATCCATTTTTCAATGGTGAATATGTTGAAAATGTTGAAGTTTCATAACAAATTGATGAATCACCTCATTAGGAAACACCTCTTAAGCTAGTATGAATATCTACACAAGTGAGGCATCCCCCAAGTATGTATAATCCCAATATTTTAATTGATTTGATATTTAATAATGGGGAACCTAGTTGTTATCAAGAAGCATTAGAAGGTATATATAGTGCCAAATGGAAAAAGGATAGGTAGTAAGAAATGAATGCCTTAGATAAGGATAAGTCATGGGACCTAGTAGAACATCTAAAACATAGAAAACTAGAAGGTTACAAATCAGATTATAAATGAGAGATAGGTGTTGATGATAAATTTGAAAGGTAGAGGATAATATTTTTGGTAAAAGGGTTTAGACAGAAAGAAGGTATTGAATATGATGAAACCTTTTCTTCAATTTTTAAACTTGTTTCAATTTGAGTTGTTTGATAATTAATGGCTTCACCTGATTTGGATTTGGAGCAGTTAGATTTTAAAATAACATTATTGCATGGAAATTTAGATGATGATATATATTAAATAACCTGAAGGTTCTGTATAGGATAGAAAAAAGGGATTTATTTGCAAGCTTAGGAAATCATTGTAGGGACTAAAATAGACACTTAGGCAATGGTACAAAAAAATTTATTCCTTCATAGGGAGCCAAAATTTTGTTAAGAGTGAGTATGATCATTGTTTCTATTTCAAGTTTCTGGATAATGCCTTATTCATTATATTGAAATTGTATGTTGATGATATGCTTGTAGTCAGCAAAAGTATATCATAAATCAATAGTTTAAAGGATCATCTAGCTCGGACAATTGATGTGAAGGATCTAGGAGAAACAATACAAATCTTAAGCATGGAGATACATAAAGATAGGAAAAATGGTAAGATTTGGTTATCATGAAAGAGTTATTTAGAAAAGATACGAAATAGATTTAGTATGAAGTATGTGAAAATCATTAGTATCCCTTTCGATCCCCATTTTAATATTTCTTAAAGTTTACGTCTTAATAGTGATGAATAAATGCAATATATGTCTCATGTACCATATGGTAGTGTAGTAGGAAGTTTAATATTTGACATGGTATGCACAAGGTTAGATATTTTACACATAGTTAGATTTATCAATAGATATATGTAAGTGGGTGCTTTGCAAATTATGAGGCACAAGTGACTATTGCATGACCTATAATAGATCTAGTGATTCTATTTGTGGATATGTTAATTATGAGTTTGTAGGAGATATGGACAATAAAAGATCAGCATTTGGTTACATTTTAACATTTACAGGTGGACCTATTAGTTGGATCTCAAAGCTTCAAAGACTATTACTGCATCAAATACTAAGCAGAATATGTGACTACCTATGATGCTTGTCAAGAAGCAATTTGGATAAAGGGCCAGTTGGGTGAATTTGGAAGAGACTAATACAAAATGAAGGTATTATGTGATAGTCAGAGTGTAATTTATTTGGATAAGAATGAATCTTATCATTGTAGGACAAATCATATTTTGGTAATGTAGCATCTTCTCAGATAGGTGATTTATGAAGGAAACGTAGCGCATGAAAATGTTCAAATACATGAAAATAGTTCTAATATGTTCACAAAACTAGTATTATTAGAGAAGTTAAAGTGGTGTTTGGCTTCACTTGGCTTTTAGAAAAGGTGATGAGTTGGTCGGCAAGATATAAATCAAAAATTGTTGTCAAGGTGGATATTGTTATATATGTGACAAAAAAATTAAATGTTCTATCCTTTTTGTGTATGATTTATATCCCACTACTCAATAGGTGGTGTAGAAGGTGACGGCAGGGGAAAGGTGCGGGACAACCCCTGCCCCCACTCGCCCTAACTATTATCATTAGGGGTTAGGGGGTGTTTAATAGATATTTAGGGTGTCAAACCCCTATTTTGAGGAAGAAGAATTCCATTAGATTCTATTTTTGGAAGGAAAGTCATAATGGCATTTTTTCGCTCTATTTCTAAGAGGAGGAATCCTAATGGTGCTTTGCCAATTAATCATATTTATCTCTTTGGAGTTAGCATGTAATCTAGATAATAATCTCGCATATAATATATTCCTCTTGAATAATAAATAAAAAACTCATATCTTGCACTATAGATGTTTCCTTAGCTCGATAAAGGTTTACCACGTAAATATTATATTTTGTCTACTTGATTATCTCTATTATTGTATTTTGTTATTTTTCAGTTGTTGTGTAGTGTGTGGTTTTCTAATACTAATTTTATGACATTAAAAACCATAATACTATAAAAATATTTAGAAACATGACTAATTATTCCCATTCTTTAGAATACAATAATTTTTTAATATCTCCTTCATTAATCTGATGCTAATTTGTACTCGAAGTTGTCCACATAGTTTTCCATGAAACACCTTATCTAAAACCCAAAAAATGTTTCTATAAATTTCCTCACTCCTAAAGATCATCAATCAAAAAATTCCTCAACATGGTATCAAACTTGTTCTCAAAGACAACGAGATCATATATAGATTGGATGTTTTCAATATGGCATTAGTGACACCACTAGTTTTTGTTGATAGTGCATCAATTAAACTTTTATATCTTACATACACATAAAAATCAAGAAAAAATGATTAATGGCATCTAATATAAAAAACATAAATATATACATAATAGACTTCATATTATTAGAAAATGTACTTGGATTATCGATACAAATTATTAACCATTGACCCTTTCATATCTATGATCATCAATGAGACAACACATTATCATCACCCACCTTTAGAATATATGGTATCTGCCCACCAATGTGCACTTTATGTCAAGAGTGAGTAGGTACAGTCAATTCATCTTCTAACAATAAATGTGAATTGTTTATCAAGGATGAAATGATAGGTTCATTCAAAGTACATGCCTATCGATTTAAAAATTCTAAGAAAACAACATATGAGAAATAATAGAAAAATAATACAAAGAAAAAGAAATTGTATACCACAAAGAACATCAAATGTATTACATTAACATCTAAAATTAAATTGTAAGATAATGCAGACCTCAATTTAAATGTAAATATAAATCAACATTAAACTCGGATCAAATCAATTAACTTTTAAAACTAAATTCACATCAAATATTAAACTAAAATGTTTGGAAATGTACTTACAAGTTTTATAACCACTCTTAAATAAAAGTTTTAATCTTAATTACCTTATAATATAACATTTGTTTATTAATGGAAATTGAATTGATATCAGTTAATTTAAAAATATATATCCATACATAAGGATGTTGAAAAATATCCTTGACAATGAAAGTTGGAATCATCCAATCAATAATCATATATTTTTTTAAAGGTTTGGCCCTTTTTCGATATGATACAAACCATTAAAATAATCCATTGAAATCGAAACACACAATGGTTCGAGGGCCATCACAAACTTCTTCTTGTCCACCGTTCTCATTCCACCATTAGGCGAATTTATGCTCATGTCCACCATTATAATTTTTAAGTACTAAGAGTAATCCAGACACAGTCGAATCGGATTAGTTTAATAAAGATTGGGGAGCAGAGAACTTGGAAACTTGGCCTTTACGAATTCGAAGGCGTCCTATCCTATTATCGTTACGTGCTCACGTCTACAGTTCTCATTCTTTCAAAATTTCTAGAAAACTTCCGCCGCGTCTTTATATATATAATCAAGTTTAGTTACATCGAATTTCAAACATTGTTATTACCTCTTTTAAAGAATATTTAATTTTTAGGTTGAGGAATATTGAAGAGAAAAACTCTTACATTTCTTTATATTTGTAATTTAGATATAAATATTTTTTGTGTATACAAGCTAAGAATCTCTCAAAGAAATCAAGTAGAGATGACATAAAAAATTTAAACTGTTGTGGAATTATGGTTAGTTATGCTTTCTATGAGAAGGATTTTTTTCCGGGCAACCTTTTTTTATAATTTCTCACTTGTTATTTTAATTCTTCTTTATTGGGAGGGGAATTTACATGCACTTTAAATATAGATATTGACATTTATAGAATGCGTATCACCCTCTCAACATGAAGATATACACATATGCACAGACACCTTCATTAAATTTCATGCCTACTAAACTTATTTATATCAAATTTCAAAAATTATTATCGCCCCTTTTCAAATAATATTAATTTATAAATTCAGAAAAATTGGAAGAATAACTTCCAAATTATTATCAGAATCTTTTCAAGCATCAACTATATCATCAATATGTTTATTTTTTGATCCACTATCCTTGGAATCTAGTTGTCTTAGCAACAGACCAAATTTTATTGACAAATTATTTAGAACGAACAATTCTAAAAGTATGATTTTCAATAAGTTAATTTGAACACACAATCCAACATGTATGGTAAAAGTTTTCATAATAGTCTTTATTTTAAGAATTCTTATGATAATCTTTGTTGATATTTGTAACTTACATATATAACCTTTGTATATACAAGCTAATGATTACCACTAAGAATTATGTCATGAAGAGCCTACACAAGAATTAAAATTTGGAGTGGGTTTATGAATAGTAATACATTCTATTAGAAGGAATTTTTCAAGACAATGTTCACCTAGAATTTTACCCATGCTACCTTAATTCTTTCTTATAAGGAGCAGAATCTAAATGCACTTAAAATATGGATATTGACATTCATAAAATGAGTATCACCCTCTCAACATGAAGGTGAATCAAAGAATATTCTAGAAGTATTGTGTTTATTACACCTAAAAAAATATTGAAAAAGAGAGTGAAGAGACCTATGCCCTTTACTTAAAAAACTAGATAGACAAATATTGTATCAAATATGTCAATACTTAAAACAGATCTAGAAGACATCTAAAAATAACATTTTGGATAAGTTACGAGATTAATTTAAGTTGCACAACTTTATTTATCCTTATTTTATTGGACATTTGAGCAATAAAAAATATTCATGAACGAAATTATTTTATGAGTAGCTTACATATTAGGACTCCAATTGACTTGGTTATAGTGCTGAAATAAAAATGACACTTCTTTTCATTTTTTCCATTGAGAAGGAGTTATTATATATCAAGAATATTTTTGTGCCGAATAATAATGGGATTATTTATATATATATATATATATATATATATATATATATATATATATATATCCCAATATATTATAGACCATAATTTTTACGTTAATAAAAATTACATTTTTTAGAAATTTAATCTTAAATAATATATAAATATAATATAAATTGTAGTCATTATATCATTTTGAATAATTATATATTTAAAATAATTTTTTTACTGCCATAAAAATTGATTGGTTACCGATAAATACATTTATTTTCTTGTCTTTACACTATTCTCTTCTAACTTTATAATGAAAAAATATACTCATGTTCAATTATCCCATTTTCAATATACCTACTCCATACATCTTAAAATTGTTTGTGTGACATTAAAATCCAAAACCATTCATTGAGGGTAATATCCTTTATTGTTAATTACGTGTTTATATCTTTTACGCTTTCTTTGTCTGTAATAGCTTCTAGATTCTGGAGTCATTATGTCTATATGCCTTAAGCAATGCTTCGTATCACTTTTTCTTTCTTTTTTATTTTTTCAATATTTTAATGCATTTACCTTTTCATAATAAACAAAGTCTAATTTTGAAACACGTAAGTCAATCATAATTATGATATCTTATGCCCATAAATTTGTATTTTGACAACACTCAATGACAAAACTATACCTTTTCATAATAAACAAAGTCTAATTTTGAAACACATAAGTCAATCATAATTATGATATCTTATGCCCATAAATTTGTATTTTGACAACACTCAATACATGAAAAAGATAAAACTAAGTATCTTCGATAAAAAGTAATGCATGGTCCTTTAATTCTTTTGAAAGAGAGGAGTTCTGCTGTAAATCATAGCTTGAATTGGCATGGAAGTATATGCATTAAAATACATAATATAAAAAATTAATATACAATTAATCATATATATATATATATATATATATATATATATATATATATATATATATATATATATATATATAGGGAGAGGGTTGATGATTTTTAATGTTTTTAAAGGTAGCTATTTAAATAAATAAGGACTTTTAAATATTTTTAAATTATTTTAATAATCTAAAGGTGCATTCATAAGTTGGTACTCAACCTATTTAGGATTTTAATATAAACTTAAATTGGAGTAGTTTCATGATTAGGTAAATGAAGTTGATTATCATTACAATCATAGAGATGATCTTAATCAGTATTAAGAGTGTACAATTAATTATGATTAAGCTTTACAACCTATAAATTAATCTTCGAGTCTTGTTCATTTATTTATAATTTATCACTTTTTAATTTTATTTTTGTGTGTTTCAACATAAAACTCTCTTAAATGAATTAATTATAGAAATTAGAATTTTAAGATTTTAGTTTTGGGGCTATGCATAGATTGCCTTAGTGTTTTCCCTTGTGGTTTGTTAGAATCCTAAAAATATAGATAGATTCAAAGAGTAATGTGAAATAAATATATATGCATGATACCTTTTGTATGGTCATGACATCTATCAAGATTATTTCTTCATTTATGATCCACTGTATTTCTTAAATTTTTAAATTTAGGTAGGCTTGTCCACATTTCATGTTTCTAGTCATTGGAAGTTGATTATACATGTCAATTTCACCAACTCTTAAATTTTGTATCTATAAATAAATAAATTGTTAGATTTGTTTGATTGTGTAATGTGTATCTATCACATATCATATACATTAATTTCATAGACATTCATTTCAAGATTACTTTGTGAATATATTTATAGTTTGAGTGCAGCAAAAAATCATAAAGGAAAGTAGTATGCCACTCATACATGCCAATTTATCAAATTTTAAATTGATTATATTCTTTTGATCATGTAATTTAGATCTAGTACATATAAGATACATGCTTCAATACAAGTGTTAATATAGTATAGATGGTCTTAACAAATGTTATAACTATATGAATGGTTCTTTTACTATGAAATAAAGGGTCAAATGAAAATATGGGTGTTAATAAAGATGGTTGAAAATGATCTTAGGTCCAAATGAAGCCATAATAAATTAATGAAGAGAAATTTGAACAATGAACCCATACATAGATAATTAAAATAATTTATATGTGCATGTGTGTGCATGTATGTGTGTGTTTTAATGTGAAATAAATCACATGTTATTATTTATTATGCATATTTTTCCATGTTGTCATGATTTTATAGTAGGATTTGTAGATGCAATCCATTTTACATTTTATTTATGTGAAATTTATTTACATCATATAACCTGATGAGTTAACCTCTAATGGTTTATGATCAATGAAATAAATTCTCTCCAAGGCATAAGTTTCAGGGTATTGGGTTTTGTAAACAAGCTATTGTTGAAATAACAATGAGAGGAGAAATTATTTGTCATAGATGGTTCATATGTGGATGTGAATCTAAATCTACTTGAGATGGGTGGATAAATGATAGATTTGATATAAGATGGATTTGACTAAAATAAACTTGAAAATGAGTAAAATGTAGCGAAGAAAAGAAGTCTTGTAGATGAAATCATATGAAACTTAATTTCTAAGCCAAAACTTGAATTGGAGGTTAGACAAAAAATTAGGAACTAATGTCCATTTCAATCTAATGTAATCATGCTAATAATCAAACATAATTAAGAGTTCAAGGAAACAAGAATATAATAAACTTTAGAATATATATAATCAAAGGTTGATGTTGATGTGAGATTACAATTGCACATCTACAAAGAGAGATGATGATTATTATTATTATTATTATTATTATTATTATTATTATTATTATTATTATTATTATTATTATTATTATTATTATTACATAAAACATGTTAAAATTAGTAATAGGACAAAATAAATAACTATACTAAAAATTAAACACATGCAAAACCAAGAAACTAAGATATTATAATGACAAAACTTATTACAAGCTTCACAAGTTTAGAGAAGAACCATATTTACACATCAAGATCAATTATAGAATAATTCATAGAATTTAATATTAATATTAATAGTCAAAATTCTCTTCCATTTTGGATAGGGTGGATAGAATTATATATAATCTTGTGAAGGGGTTGCCTCATCATCCAAGATAAACCTAAATTTAAATCATCAAAATAAAACTCTTTCAAAATCATGTAGAACATACACGAAAAACATTATTTATCCATAATAAAATTCCTCAGATAATATATATACATACATACATAAATACATACATACAGACATATATTTCTTGGGGAATTAAAATAGTGCCATTGGAGTATGCATGATTACATATGAAAAAAAATTGGTGACCCTAGGATGACATGACAACACTAATAGTTCTTTACATGTATGGTACTGACCCTGACACTCCTTTTGTTGCTATTATTTGTTCAAATAATGCATGGGTTATCTTAAACTCTTAGTTAACAATATCAAATTTGAGTAAGGTATGCTTGAATATTTTGATGGCTTCAATAACCAAAATTGTGTGTTATACCCCTAAACTCTTCAATTATGCTCCAAAGGCTTAAGCCTTTGTTACTTTATATTTAAAAATAATTATAATTTGAGGATCTCATCATTAATTTTTTATTTAGTTCCTTCAAATTCTTCCTTAAAGATATTTGTCATTACATTAAGGAGGTCTCAAAGTTGAGTTTGTTGGCTAGATCTTTAATAAAATTAATCACATCATTGACCCTCACATCTCTCAAAATTTCTAAGTTCTAATTTTTATGACATCTAAAATTTCTCATGAAATCCTTAATCTACGTATGCCTACCAATTATGTGAAACATCCATTTTCATAATTACATAACTAAGGGCTTATGAATCACCTTGGATAGACATCAGATTTATATGATTAAATGTGCTACTTCTTGAACACTGAACCAAAAAGATAAGTCTATTTTCATATTATTTTAGTTGGTACCAAATTTTAAGTACCTTTGTCTTATTGGACTATATTTCTCTTCTAGAGTCTCAAATATTATTCAAAATATTGTAGAGCATGGTAACTTCACTCTGTATACTATTTACAGTTTCCCAAGGGCCATGACTAATCTATCTCTATAGTAATTTCTTGTGTCCCTCCTCCTTTCTCTATTACATTTATTTGATTACTTCTCAATCTAAATCTACTAAAAAACATAAATCCTATGTATACTCCATTGGATCATTTGGATTCTTTTTGGCCTTTTTGGCTAACAGAAATAAATTTTCCATTTTTTTAAACTCTATTTATTCTCTAGTATTTATTTTCACCACCTTCCTATTATTCACTCTATATATGTTTCCACTCTACTGATTAAAATGATTGGAGACTATATGTAATTCTATAATAATAAAATTTTCTCTCTTATCCCTTCTGCCTTACATCTGTTTAACTTATCAAGGAATAATAAGTTCCCTTTCTTATTCTATTAAACTTGGGTCTTTAGAGTTAGAGGTTAGAGTGATCATCATAGGAAGAGTTATTATTGGAGTTGGTAATGAAACACTTATTTAAATTTGTAATTGTATGGGTAGATTAAAAAAAATTGTCATGGTGAGCCTTCCCTGTATGGGGAGACTTCAGACACATACTTAGTCAAGGTTGAAGTTTTCATAACTGTCATTTTTTTTAAAAAAAAAAAATTGTCGATTATGATAAGGGTATCTATAATTGAGTTGAATATATTTAGGGAAATAGTGATCTTTTAGGATAAAAATATAAACTGAAACTAGATTTTCAAAATAGACTCATTTATTTCAATCCTTTATTTGTGTAGATGTTAAAAGAATGAAATAATCACCTAAACTAGAATATGGTGGCTCTCAAATGGCCAGACAAAAATATGTAGCTAAATTATCTACAATAGTAATAGAATAAATAAGGGAATAAGTTACCTTAATAATTTTTTTTCCTTTTTTCTTTAGTAAGGATCTACTGGCCTAATGTCCTGGTTGGATCTAATTCTTCTTCTAAAATTTCATGGCTCAATTCTTTGGCCTTTTTAAATTTTGTTTCCTCATCTACTTCTTCTAGATTTCGTTCTTCATTTGACCTTGGTTCTAGTCTTGTTATTATTTCTATATTTATTTCATCCTCATTCATATTAAAGTTTACTAAATATATTACATGTCCATGTTACTCTTCCTCTACTTCCTCCTTATCAAGGGATTATTTTAGAATAGTATGACAAAGAGATGGTCTTTCCTCTAGTTGTTGAATTTTAGAGGAAGTTGAGATAACTTTATACTTGATTTGGTAAATAGTTATGGGGATAATGGTGGGTGAAGGAGATGATGAAGCACATGTTGAAGCCATAATAGTAAGGAAGACCATTGTACATGGTGGTGAAGGAATGGAGAGTGGAAAAATATTTATGAAAGGAATAATGGATGGAAATAAACCTAGTTAAGGGGATGGAGAAGTGGATATGATAGATGAGAAGTAATCTTGTAAAAATTCTAGGAGACTGACTTGTGTAAGTGTTGTAAGTTGAGGGATAGGTGCCATAGATAATGTGTTATTTTATTTATCTTGAGGAGGTGTAGTTTTCTCAACTATAGTAAATGTACATAAAATAGTCTATATCAACTAGATTTTTTGAAGATACATTATGACTAGGGATACCTCTAAGAATTTATTTTCTAATCTGGAGGCTTTTCTCCCATTGATTTCTTGAATATCTATCTAATAGATTAATTTATTCTCTAGTGTGAGAGGGATCCTTATCCTGTCCTGCTAAGTATTATGGCTATGTTGGAGATCATTGATGACTCCAGGACTTTTATGCCTACTCCACTATCACACTCACCTACTCCTTGGTAAAATCAAGGTCATACTAAATGGGCTAGGAAACTATAATGTATATTTGATTGTTCTTCATGCAAGTCCAACATTTTTGAATCATCTGATACATTCCAAAAAATAACATATTTTTCATACTCTTAGTGACCATAATTAATAATCACCCCCTTCTTCTCCTTAAGATATTAAATATTATTTCAAAATTTTCTTTAGGGTCACATTCCTTGAATTGGGACACCTTTAAATTATAATTGGATATAATTCTTTCAACTTCATTAAAATGTGAGATTATCATAAATTAGAGTTACTCAATTCTCATAGGGGTATTATAATAATAAGAATAATGTTTAAGGCCAAGATATTCATAAATACATTTTATAATTGATGAACCAAATGTGAATTTATTTGGAATGTGGTGTGGTAAAAACATATAAGGTGTCCTTATTCTTACAATTCTAATTAAGGAATAATCTAGATAGTATCGATAATCCCCATCATGGCAATGCTTATTTTTAAATTCTTAGATATTCTAAGCATATGAGAGTTATGAATGACTTGATAAACATAAGGCCATATTTTGACTAAAATAGTTATAATTTCATTCTTATATCTATAGATAAACATAAAAGAATGATATTCACGTATTCCATTATCCACATATTATACTAATGGTTACCATGATTCCCCATTAGCTCTATGGATTATCCCAAGGACTTCATCTAATAGGTATGACATCAAATAAAAGTTTCTATCTCTAGGAGTTCATTCATGCTTATACATTACGGCCTTTATTTTGACATTAATTATCTCTCTTAGGGCTACATTTTTATTAGAAATGAGGAGGATGTCCAATAATGGGACCCATTCCACATGTACATAGGTAGTGGTAGAAAAACTAAAAAAATATATGTTAAAGGGACATGGCTAATATTATACCACGTCTAAATTTAAAGATGTTACTAGAATTAATAGACCCATTAGGATTTAGTATTTGATCATTCAGTAGCCATTTATTCATTTTTACATCCGTAGTGTTGTGTTCAAGCTATACATTGGCCAAGACTTGGATATAAGATAACTCAAGTGTTGGGAGCCTAAGGTGTGTTTAAAATACCATTTCAAAAATGTATATAATTGAATCTATCACTTTTATAGGGTGTAAATAGTTTATAGTATAAGTACTATTACAAAAAATTAAAGCAAATCATCATAAGGCATAACATCTAATTTTTTTAATCACTTGATGGAGTCCAATGATCTTGATTATTATAAAGTCATTAATTTATTGCTTATTCGATTGAGATAATCGATCCTATGAATATTATGGTGACATAAACGTGACTTAGTTCTATAAGGCTGAATATTATAGGAACATAAAATCTAGGGAACTCATTTTAAATACTATGTCCATATACTCAGTATGTCCAATAATGGATTATACAAAAGGAACTTAGACATGTGGTGTTTTAGTGAAGCCATTTCAATTATCTAAACTATGTATTTCCTCTATAAAACAATCTAAAATATTTTCATAAATTTCTTAGATAAGCAAGGGTTTTTGGTCACTAGAGAGCTTGAAATTGCAATGTTCGATTAATAGTGAAGTGACATTTTTTTATTATATATTGTATATATTTCATAAAATTTGTAATTTGAATGCTCAATTCTTAAGACTTCAATGTGAAAAGTAGATTTTGATTTTGATCTCATTTTAAATTTGAATTTTCCAATTAGCTTTGCTATGTTTATGATTTTTATATTGCATGTTGTGGTTAACTTTCTATGTCTAATCACTTCATTTAGGATGTGTGTCAATTTATTACTCACCAACTTATGCTTTGAAACTCATTTATTTTTACTTTGGCCATGCATATCTTGGATCATGACACTTGTCTTCTTCTCACTTAGTCATATCTCTGTATTTTTTATCTTTATTTATTTGATCCATAGATACGATTTAGTATAATTACACCACATGGAGTAGTCTTAGGACTACAAACATGTAGGGATTTAATTATTTAAAATTTTTAATGGTTTACTTATTTAGTAAGGCTTTAGGTAACATAATATTTCCACATGTTTAAATCTAATAACTACAAGACATTAGAGCCTCATAACCTCAGGACCATTAAGCTTTTATCTAGATTTTTAACTTCAATGGTTTTGAACTAATGAAATCATGTTAAATTTCAACTCTCTTATATCAAAACCGTGGGGCCATTACAATGCAAGGCCTTGGGGTCACTAGTAATTGTTTAAACCTTTTAGGTTTTGGGTTATAGAATTATTTCACTTATTAAGATTTCAAAACTATGGGTCCTCAGGACTATGAGATGATTAACTTTGATTTGAACTTCTGTGGTTCAAGGTAGTGTGATTATGCCATGTGAACTATTATCAAGTCTTGGAAAATTTTAAGACTTAGAATTTTGTTTAAAGTGGAATTCATTGTGGCTAAACATGTTTATACCACATGTATATCCTATAGTGACATGGTTCTTGAAAAATTATGAAACTTGTGTTGAGATATTATTCATTATGAGTAACATGATAATGTCATCTATCAAGGCATCAAAGCTAAAAAACTTTGAAACTCTTGGAATATTATGTAAAGGTTAAAAGTTCCTGGGTGATGTGATACTTCCACATGCCCTGATCTTGAAAAATAAAGGTAGGGCCTGAATGTGAATAATTTATAAGTCATTTTAAATAAACTTTTGAACACAAAATAAATCATATAAACACTGAGACATGACACATCAATTCCTTTAATCCAAATAAATCAATTATGAAAACCCAAGTTTTAAATAAATCAAAATCATAGTTTTAAATTTGATTTTCATTACTCAAACTTCTATAAATTTATATATTGAGGACTACCTTAGACTTATCATGGATGCCTAAGGCTTATAGGGACTTGAATAAGTACATTCAAAAAATATTGAGTCCTTATTTAAATTTGAAAATGTATTGTGTGTGGGTGTGTGTATTATGGTACAATAAATGACAACTTAGTGGAGAAATACTACTTAGTATTTTAGAACCTAGAATATTAGTAATGCATCACAACATAGTTCCAACTCCAACAAGAAAATAAAAAGTAAACTAATCTTTGAAAAATAACCCTACTTCCCCATACAATATATTGACCCTTTACATTTTTTTTATCTGAGTGTCTGATTTTTTTAAAATTTATTTTTCCCTTGGTTGTGAAAGTTTTGAGAAAGTCGTGGATAAATATTGTAGGTTTCATTTTGATGCTAGATGTTTTTAACCAAATAGTAATGAATTCATGTACATTGATTTAATTCCATCTAGACATCCATAGCCCTTATAGATATACATTTGATTCCACTTTAAGTCTTGATCTACTACCAATCAATTATTCATAGCACTATTAGGGATTACATGAATAACCCATATTCTATAAGTTTTCATGATGATTTTTTTTGAAACACATATAGAAGAAGGGTTTGGAACCATTATTTATTGGGTGTATGTATAAGGAAAATTATATTAATTAATATGTCACTGCCAATAAGAATCCATTTATTTGTTTATTATATAACATTCAAGATTTAACATGTGATAATGGAGTTAATATTTTGAAATGGAAATTATTTATAGAGTTTTCATGAGTATATTAGAGTGAATTCCAAACTTCTATCAAACTAACTCATTCCAAGTAGAACCTAGTTTAATCATAACACATACCCTAATCCTCAAAGCTTTAGTATTGTAAGAATAGATCATTGTGAATAATAATTGTGCTATCTTTTCTATCATCCCCTAGTTTTTGGAAAGTATTTTTTACTTATAATATAGTAAATTAGTTGGTTTCTTTTATATTTTTAGAAAACTAATCCAGAAATCATAAAAACTAATAAACCAAAAACTACATATAGAAATTAGGAATTATTAATTTGGGAAAGGAAGAAAGATTATCCTACAAGATCAAAAATATAGTCTAGAAAGTAGGAGATATACTCTTATCCTACATCTACATCCACACTTACAGTCATTCATAAGCATCTTCAATTGGAAAAGCCATGAAATAATGTTTCAAAAATTATCCATTGATTGGAAAAACAAGCTCATTACCTTGAAGGTACTTCAAATAAAAGACATTGTTAGCTATTAGATTAGATATTTTATATGGTCGAATCCATAAAAGATTCAACTTATCATGCTCTCTCTTATTCTCATATGCATTATATCATAAGAGCACCAGGTCTAAAATACTTAAGGAGTTGATAGTATCTTGGTTTTTACTAGATCTATGTAGTGATTTAGCTCATACGTATTCCATCTTGACTATATCAAGAAGTCTAGACTAGATTATTTCATCTTCCCCCATTTACTCTTAAATAAAAAAATATATTAAGATTATAAGTGTAACATGGAAGACTGGTTGTTTTCAATATACTAGCAATAAAGGTGAAGCCTTGAGGGCTTGCTTGTGTTTGGTTCTATATGACAATATCATACTTCAACAATAGGTTCTATTCTCTTGGTTTGTTTTGTGTTAATTTCTTAGTGGCATCCATTAGGTTATTGTTTATGGATTTAACCACTTTATTACATTGCAAGTAATAGTTTAAGGATAAGTTGATGGTGATTTAGTTCTTGTAAGCTCATTCTGTAAATGTGGTAGATTTAAAATTTGGACCATTATCAAAAACTAGATAAATTAGAGTACCAAATCTATTCAATATGTTCATTTATAAAAATTTTATGACATCCAGTGCTCTAGAATTCTTTGTGGCCACAACTATTGTCCATCTAGTGTAATAGTCAATAGCTGTCAAGATAAATTTGTGTTATGCTAACGATTTTGGGTTTGTTACACTAATGAGTTGAAGACTTCATTGTGGAAAATAGCATACTTCAATGAGTAGTTGTAGACACATGGTAAAATTCATTTACTTTACCAAATACCTAATATTCAATGTAGGCCCTGACATGGTTATGGTCATCCTTAAAAATTTTAGGGTGGTAGTATCCCATTTTCAATATTTTATGAGATATTAGATTCCCTATGATATTTCCACTATCTATCTTATGATTTATATTATCTAGGATGTCTATAGATTCTTATTCCAAGGCACATCTTAGCTATATGCCCTCAAATTTATTAATTTATAAGACTCATTTGTACATCATATAATGATATGATTTGAGTGTTAGATCTTATGTTTTGTCTTTGTTTGGATCAATGGGGTATGTACCTATGATCAATTCATATATTATACAATTATACTATTTACTACTAGCTACCTAAGTCTCATTGATTTGTTCAATATAAATGCATGGATCAATCTTAGTCATGAGCTAGATGATTCCCAAGACTCTCACCATTTTGGTTGGTCTGATTTTGAAGTCAAACTCCTATAACATTACCATCAACCTATCTATTATTTTTACCAATTTAGTATGGTTGACTATGAGATTGACAACTGGGTCTGAAATGATGGCATATATCTTGTTTCCTAAACTATAATTCTTGAACTTCTCCATAGTTTTTATTAGTGCATATATCTATTTTTATCTATCATTGAGTATTTCAATTATGCATCCTTTATATTGGTATTCATGAAAGTAATTTGATGTTAATTATCATCTATTTTCTATGTGATTATAATTATTATAGTCTGATATGATGAAATTGAAAAAATTATAAGTCTTTAATGTCTAAGTTTATCAAAACTAGAGCTTGAGAAATGGCTATTTTGATATCCTAAAAAGCTTTATTAGCCTCTATTATTAATTCTATTTTGGTATATTGATTAACATGATATTTAATGGTTGAGAAATATTTTTAAATATATAAGTGATTTCTTTTACAAATTTTATCTTTATAAAAAAGGAATTCAACTCTTTCTTATTGTTAGGAAGCGTTAGCCCAAAAATTTCATAGATTTCATTCTGGTCTAATGGAGATCTTATTTTCAGTGATGAAGTGGCCTAACAATTTACATTAAATTACTCCAAATATGCTCTTCTTTGGATTAAGAGATACTCTATATCTACTAAATCTATAAAATACTCTTTACAAATGATCACCATGATCAGTTCTATCTTTGGAATACATTTTTAGATCATCTATATAAGTGATGATGTATTTTCCAATGAGTCCCTGAAAGGTAAATTCTATAGTTAGATGAAAGGTTTTTACTACAATGATAAGGACAAAAGACATCCTTTCGTATGAAAATTTTTGCCATTTAGTGGTGAAAGTAATTTTCATTCAGTCTTGTGTTTCTACTAGCACTTGGTTATAGGTTGAGAATCAATTTAAGAAGGACATCATCTTATATCCACTTAGCATTTGAATTACCTTGTCTATGGAGGGTAAAGGATAGTTATCCTTTTTGGATGCTTGGTTCATATTCATAAAGTGAACACATAACCTAATTTCCCATTCTTATTCCTAACTAGTACTAGGTTGACTACCTAAGTAAATTTTTTTATTGGGAAGATAATCCTAACACCCAATAACTTTTGTAATTTTATTTGGATGAGTGGTTCCATAATTTGATTTAATGGCCTCTATCTCTACCTAAAAGGCTTAAGTTATGGATTTAATGGAATGGTCTGGGTGATGACCATAGGGTATAACACTTTAAAATATTCATATGTCCAAGAAAGCACATCTTTCTATTCTTCTGGCACACTCTTCAAAATAAAAACTCATTTTCAGTGTAACTTAGACTAATGTTAACATACTAAGGATGTTGGTCCATGCCCAAATTATCCATGATAAAATTAAACTCAATTTATTTAATCTTATATTGTGTTTGAGCTTATAGATATACATTGAAATATCACTCTCGAGAGACCATATTAAGAGGAATATGGTTCTCCTTCAGCTGTAGTACACCATATTCTCCAATATCTTCAACATACATAGGATCAACATCCGTTTCATCTATTGGATAGGATTCAAAGGATACATAACTTATTATAAAATATAAAATCAATTGACCATCATCAAATTCATGGAATTTTTCACTTTTTCTAGGATAAAGGGATAAAGAATGAGCTCTATAGAGAGTTTATGCATCTTGGAGTGGTGCTATTTTGGTAGCTAAAGCTATTAGTGAATCTAAAATTTGATTTCTTTCTCTTAGGATGGCTCTAATGTTAAATAATTCAATGGATTTGATTAGGTCCTATGATTGATGCTTGTAATTATTCAAGTATGTGATTTTGCATTGATAATTCTTTCTGATTTGTTTAACAACTAGATTTAAACAATCAAAGATATATAACTACTTGATGTTATACTTCAGTGCAAACTATAGGCAAAGCATTAAATATTTATACTAAGATCTATTATTATTGAAAGGGAACTATATCTATAGGAAACCATATATTATTTCCCATCTAGGTCTATTAAGGATATGCCAACACTCAATCCTTGTATTGATCTGGTTTCATCAAAATAGAGAGTCTATAATAGATATAGATCTTCAAATTCTTGTTCATGAGATTTTTTTATAGTAGTGAAATTATACACACCTATATATAAGGATGTAAAGTTAACATTGTTCTTCATATCATTGAAATTCATCATAAAATACTTTCTATTTAGTTAGTTATGTACATATATAATTGGGTACTTCTTTATAAGAAATCAACATGTGTGAAATATATGTAGCCATGTACCCATTCAATGTCTTTGACAAATCATGACTCAATAGAAAACTATAGGCTTAAAAAATGTAAGGACTAAAATATCTATGTATTATTATACACGTGGATCATTTGTGACTTGTATGTGCTCATTTTTTAGGTCCATAACACATAGGGCATAGGACTTGTCAAGTTGTAGGACCAATCTCTTTTACTTGTCTACGATCAAACCTAGTTTCTTGCATATAACTATTGGCATCAAATTAATCAAGGCCTTTGATTCAACCAAATAATTATGTTCATTCTTTATAAACATCTTTAAGACTAATATAAAAGGTGTTACCTCATGTTTATCCTTTTAAACTATCACATTCATGTGTATAAATTTTTATTTGTCAGTAGATGACCTTCTAGTTAAGGCTTTAAGCATCAACTCTCTCTGTTCAATGATTTTGAATAAATCTTGAAGACTAACATTAGACATGATCTTATTCATGTCCTAAACAACATTGTACCCTCCCCTAATTTATGGATCGATAGTCTATAATTGGTCATTCCCTCTTATAGGGGTGGATTGTTATTATCCTTTGGATCTGATGGTGGTAGCATTATTGTTTAGAGAAATGGAACTAGTAGTAGGATATTTTTTTATCAAAATGTAATTATTCTTCTAGAACTATTGGAAATCATTGATCTCATGAGTATTATCCTATGGTTCTTTCAAATCCTCCAATGAGAACAGGAATTAATAGCTCTCAAAGACCATTATTGTACTATGATCTCCTTAAGTAGTAGATGAAGATGTTTATGCTATATTTTCAAAACCTTTCTATCTATGCATCTCTTTATAAAGTATTTAAAAGTTAATGCATAAATATATGAAGCATAGCTCACCATGTTGATTTATGTTATGAACTTGACACCAATTAGGAAGGGTTGTTTCCATGATATTTATCTCAAACAACCAATCAGGTGGATGTTTCTCTCGATGGTTTCTTGGCTAGTATAAAGGATTGTTGTACCTATGAAATATGAAAATCTAGTTGGTATCATTTCCACCCATGTCAGCTATGTGATTTTACGAGCTTGTAGACACATTGCTTAATTTATGTAACATTTGTTAGATGGATTCTCATTTTTTTTAGGAATTAGAGGTAATACCATGTGTAGTATAAGTGTTAACTAGTATACAAGATTGATTCTAGTTATGACAGTTAGATGCAGGTATAAAATTGTTTAAGAAGTTAAGGTGCTAGTTAGGTGGAGCATGGGATAGAGTAAAATGGGTGTAGACCTAGTTCTAATTCTATGACATAGTATTCTAATTTATATTTTGAATTGGATGAAAGGCCATAAAAATAGGACCAAATTTAAGTCGGTCTAAGGCTTGTGACTAAGGGTTCAATTATTTATCAACATTGATAGTTTTAGTGTAAACCAAAGGTAACATACCAATAATAATATCTCTAAGGAGAAAAACAATAGTAATAGGGTCTACAATGTTATTATACATTTCAATGGATAACGTCTTAGTCAATTGATAAGTAGTTTCAATTATGATGTGCATCTTTTGAAAGTTAGAATTAAAGGATCTAAATGGTTCATTTAGTTTTCTTCTTATGTTTGTAAAGTGTTAGTATACAAGAATTTTACTAGTGACTTCTCAAAATTGATAAGGTGTTTTGAAATTCAACCTAAGAGGTAATTTTACCTACTGGGACATTTTAAAACTAGTCATAGTTAACATATTGTAATGTAAATGGAAATATTAAGCATGCCACATCATAATGGACTACATTATATATGCTCAAAGTAGTTTTAAAGTCATTTATATATTCTTCATCAATCCTACTTCCCAAGAGTGAAAAGGAAGGAAGATACTTTTCAAGTCTTTAGCTAAATAATGCACGTCTCTAGTTATGTTGATGGTAGGTTTGATTATCTATGTTTGTACCATTGGACGCAAAGGAGGATGTGATCATATAATTTTAGAGTATGATCTAACCTGGGCTATTTTAAGGAGACATTTATCTGACCTAAATTTTCTATCAATTTCCAAAGGTGGGTATAGAAAGTTAATGTCTGAGGTGGACCTTTTTGATATTTTGAGTATATCCAATAAAACTCAAATAATTATTTTTAAATAAATAGAGATATAGGTTTAATGACTACTTATAATACCAATTTAAATGATTTTTATTACATCAAGCAAATAATATAAATAAATAAATAAAAGACGAAGGAGAAAGAATCAAGTTAAAGGCCAATAAATGGCTTTATGCTCCATTCAATCCCTTCTTCTAGTGCCAATTTAATTGATGGTTATGTGGTTTTATGCACAATAAAAAGCCTTACAAGGTTGTCTCTAACATTTTAAGATTTTATGGTGAAATAATTGGTACTTTATATCAAAACTAAATTTTACAATAATATAGTAGACAAAACATGTTTCATTTATTATAAGGGGAGGTTCACCTTATTTAAATAAATAATACATAATCTAATTATATGAATTATTTACAATTTAAATGGGAAGGGTTTATAGTGATAGCATTCAACTAAAATAAAATTTCAAGAAGGAAGGTGATGAGTTATAGGTGAATGAACAAACATAGATTTTGCTCACTTGCATGACCTAGTTAATTAAAATATTAGTTTACTTTATGAGATTAGACACAATTCATGCTTGGAACAATGAGAAACATATCACTATAATAAAAATTCATACATGTTAAGGAAATAAAATGGCACAAAGTTTAAGTAATTACTCATTCTTAAATAAAGATAATCCACAGAGATTCTTTCTTATTCTTCTTCAAGTCTCCAAACTATAGACATAAAAAAAAATTAAAATAGACATTTCTTATATTTATGACAAAAGTGAATGGGTTGACCCTTCACATTCTATGTGACATTAATATTCCAATTTTCATCCTATCCTATCCTTTACAATTTTCAAATTTACAGAAACAAAATTGTGAATTTCTTGAAATAGAAAATAGACGAAAATAGAAAATATAAATTATAGACTCTACTAAGCATCATTTGATAAAATTATGGTTGTTGATGAATATCATGGTGCATCATAAGTAATTTTAAATTTTACTTTGTCTTGAGTGGTATTGAATTTTTTGAACTTACTTACTTCTTCTATAACATAATGAACTTTTGGAACTATCATGTGCTTACACTGAGTGATCCATATCTTGAAAGCTAGAAGAATTGTATTGGAAGCACTTCAAACACACCTAGTTGTTTTTTCATTTCTTTGATCAAGACATGAATATATATGGTTAAAGATATGTAATCTGTATTAAAATATCTTTCATCAAAGAATTTTCCATTTATAACTCTCATTAATTGCTCTTTGACTTCATCCATAGTATAGAAGGTGATTTATCCTCTTGGAACATATCTCAATGAATATCATCTAAGTTAGAATAGAATAAATTATTATTCTCTTTATTGTTACTAACCTTATCCTTTAATAATATTATTGTTTATTTCATAACTTTGATCTTTATGAGAATACATTTATATCAGTTATAGGATATTTCATCCATTGCTTTATCATAAATTGCAGCTTGAACCATCTCATTTGTATCAACTTAGATCATCTTGTGAATGCATTCATTCACATTATCCCATATATTTATCTCAATGGTGTGATATTTAATTTATTTATTTATATTAATGACCTCCTTATCAATTGTTGTAAATAGTTTCATCACCTCCTCAATATAATTTATTCCACTTACCAACACTTCATCTGCCCCATCTTCCAAAGTCTTGCATATTATTGGTAAGTGGGTAAGAGAATCAATATAAGGTGCCACAGGGGTGTGAATTAGATAGAAGATTTATTTGACATATGTTACCCATTATTTGATTTGATCTTAGATTTTATCTTGGGTGAGTTCATTTTGTTCTGTCCTCTTGATTCTTCTTTCTATCATCTCCCATAAGTTTTGGAAATCATTTGCCTTAGTTACCTCTCTAAGAGATATTATATTGAGAGTATAATCACTCACATTCATCTCTAAGACATCCTTATCCATGTTGGGTTTTGTAATTTTGATAAATTAAGAAATATAAGAATATGACACTAATCTAGAGATTATTTTAGTATTATTAGGAAGATAAATATTAAGGATATAGAATGTTTCATCAAAATTATGGAGATATACTTCCACCACCTTCCTTTTCTTTTTGATTATATGTTTAATCCATTATAATAACAAATCATCAAAAGAGTTAATTTGATTTATTATTAGAGCAGATGTGGGTTATTTTAGATGAGTAGCATTTGTAAAATGAGAAGAAGAACTTAGTGAGAGTGAAGGGGATAAAGTAAGTAAACACTAAATGTATTTCAAGGGTCTCTATAATGTTGTTTTGATGATAAAAAGATAAGGGGCACCAAGGTGAGTATAGGTGTTACATCACTATAGTTTTTCTTTATATCTTCTTCCTTCCAACTATAGAACTTTCATCACATGTTTTACCTGGATGCCCACCTTACTGAAGATCATCATCATCACCATCATCATAACTTGAGGACATTAGTGATTTAATTGACATGGTAATGATCCTATTCTTGAGATTATTTATCTAATTACTTCAAAAAAATTATGATCAAACCATTTATTTTTTATGTCCCATACTCTTTGAGTTCAACCATGTACATTAGCCAATTCTCTTATTGACCAGTTTACTATAAGAAAGAGAGTGTATTAAGCCCTTATTATTTATTCTAAGTTAATGATTTTAGTACATCATCAACAATACCCTCAAGCACCAATTCTTCAATTAATGCCTTTATCTTCTCTATATTCATAAAGTTATAGTCTCTCTAGAATACCAAATATATATTGAATAGTCTATCTACTAGTCTTCTAAGTGAGGCATGTGTTCATTGGTTTCATTGATACCATGACATATTTTTATGTATTTATTTGTGTACATATAATTTTGGCTAGAATATGAACTAATATTGAACTAGGGGATGGTTTATTCAATTTCTTGATTGTTTATTCTTGTATTATAAGTGAAGTGTCCTAGATAAATAGGTAAATAGAAACCTAAGACATGTTTGTCACCACAACATTTGTACACTAGACCTAATTATTACATAACACTATCAATATTATTTTATCATTGAACTCCCTTGAGAGTCTTAATGGGTATACTTTGAAACCATGAACATTGATGTAGATTAATTTATAATATTTAAGATACAAGCGTCCATAATGGTTGATTAGAGTAGTTGTTTCACCACAAATCCTTTTATCTTGATACGCATCTAGAATATACACTACTCTCATGGTGAATGCATTTTTCACCATTGTGAAATGATAATTAATTTATTCCATAATTATTTGTTGAAAACATTCATGTACTTTGGTGATACGATTTATACTCCCATACTGTGAAACCCTTGGGTAAACTATCTAGGAAGCCAAAAAGTACACTAAGTAAGAAGTCATAAAGAATTCCTTTAACTAGTGTACATTTATAATCTAGATATTTAGGAAATAAATAATAATTTCCCACCATTAAATAACCTATTTTCTATGGTAAATTATATTAATTTACATGAACATTTATGTGTGGAATTTCTTAGTGTCTTCATTTACTACCACCCTACTGAGGATAGTGTTCATGTTTAAATGTTCTTCATGATAAACTAATATGTAGAAATTAAATGGTAACCTTGAGATTATTTCCCTCTTATTATTAAACCATGAATTATTCATTTAATCAAAACATTTATTAGTATCCTTATCCTAATATTTCTATCCTTTTTTAGTACTCATGATGGCAATGTCTTCAGGAACTGGGACTCTCACTTTCATCCCCATTATAGTACTATATAATTTATACATAAGTGATCCAATAATAAATTTTAATTCATGAGTTATCAAGTCATATTTTCTTGCATATCTAAACATATTTCTTAATTTTAAACATAAGTTGGGAAATCCACTTCTTGAAGAAGGCCACTTTTCAAAGCTGACAAACCAATGCACTTGGGTTTTCTAAATTTAGCCTATGGTGGAATTCATATAAGTCTACATTTTTAATTTTGTACTCATCAATATTAGGGATATTTATACCCAACACCATCAATGGCTCATACCTTATGTATTTATACTTTATCTTGATTGGTTTTAGGTATGTGAAGGTAGTTTGATAAGAAAGAGCTAAAAATTCTAAGTGGATTTAGGGGTAGTAAATGCTTGATTGGTTGGAATGTATGGGTAATATTTTTCATATAGTAATCCGTTTATGTATGTGAAATAATATTTATATGATATTCTATACAAAGGATAAATTTAAGGTAAACTATTAGCACAGTGTTATAATATTTTTTTTAGGAATGTGATTTTTTTTGGACAGGGCTCACTACTTGGGATAAGATAGGGGCATGATTACCACTTATTATATCTATATATTAGGTATATATTAATGGTGAAAGTGATTCTAAGATATATAATGGATCCTAGATTATTCAATCCATAATGACTGACCATTAGTGGCCATACGCATGAGAAAGGGCCTTCCCATCAATCTCATCTAGCATGCAAGCATAGGTTTAAAGGATTAATTATCCATGGGAACATATCTCTAGGTAACATTGTTTTAGTAATATCTGATTCATGAATATAGTCATGTATGACTCCCATCTTTATGGGTGAACATCTGTGAGGGCCATCTGATTGATCACATATGGTGCATAGAGACTGGTATGAAAAGTGTTGAAGAACACATGGGAAATTTTTACTTATTTTGAAAAAATATTCTAAAAACTCTATATTTTGACTCTTTATTTGTAAAAAATACCAATATATTATCTTTAATCATATTTTAAAATGACATTGATAGTTTTGTGGATAATAGCTAGCTTAGTCTGGGGATGTGAATTCATGAGGCATAAATTGAACTTCTAGCATATAAATTTTTTATAGGTCAGTGTCTTATCAATTAAATAATGGATTTGAGAGGGAATAGGAAGAGATAGAAAAATATGGAAACATGTAACATTAAAAAAAATTACATAACTAAACAAAAACACATAACTAATGGGAAATGGTAGGTGACAACATACCATTAATCTTTATATAACTTAAGATACTTCCTGATATATGAAAGAGGTGATTCCCATCTATCAACACCAAACAGTATGTGTTTCCTCTACATAAATATCAAATTTTCAATGGTCCCATCCACAAGGATTCAAATTTCCCATGATTTCCTCTTGGCTCTCTCATTTTATCCTTGAGTAAACCTAGGTGACCAATTTGCTAATCATTTTGTATGGCTTTCTAATTAAATAACTATTTGGCTCTTTCTTGATGAGATGCAATTTTATTAATTATGGTGCCTTGATATTCTTTTATCTTTTCCAACTACATAAATGTCTTCTCTAGAATTACTTTGAACTATTCATCTTCAATAGCTTCAATTAGTTATAAAGTAGGCAATTATAAATAAATAGGAATCATAACATCTCTCTCATAAATCAAATGAAATATAGACGTTGTGAATGCTCTTTTAGGCTTAATTTGATCAACCTATAGTACATCATATGGATTATTATACTATTTTTTCTTATTTTCATCAATGAAATTACAAATGATGATGGTTGTGTTTTTGTTACTAGATTATACCTGACTATTACCTTGAGTTTTGTAATCTAAAAAATATATAATAAAGATGTTGTACCCATAACACAAACTAATTAGTTCAGTAGAGTAAAAGTTAAAAGTTTTGTCTGTCATTATCTTTTGAAGATAACCAAATATGGCCAAGATATTCTCTTTTATGAAGTTACACACAACATAAGTGGTGGTGGATCTTATTGAAAGGCCTCCACCCACTTCTTAAAGTAATTAGTGGTTATCAATATATGAGTATGTCCAATAATGAAATGAGTATTTTGAGTCATAATGAATTATAACACCCATTTTTAAATGGTTCTTCAATGCTCATTGGTTTGAGATACAATATTAAATTCTTAGGCCTACCAATAATGTATTAACAATATTCGCATTTCAAAACCTAGTATTGGGCATCCTTAAATAGTGTGGGACAATAGTAGTTAGATTGTAATATTTGAACACTATGACTGAAAATGAGAAATGTTCCCCATAATTTTTATCATGAAATGCCTTCAGGATTTTATTTAGTTGTTATTTATTTACACACCTCAGGAAGGTTCCATGCAAATAATTATTAAATAAGGTATTCTTTTCAATTTTTTACTTAGTTACATTTTACTTGGGAGTTCATTTTTTCTTTGAAATCAAATGAACCAAACATTCTCTATATGACATGAAGAATTCTGTATCAGAATACCATTCTTCAACAAAATCCATGAAGACTACCAATGGTAATTCCTTCTTCCCTTTGAAAATCAAAAACATCAATGATCAATTGGAAAAGGCCTTATCCTCTTACCAACTTCATAGGAATTATCTCAAGATAATAATCCTAAAACATAGTGATATAGCCACCTCTCTTTGATATCAGTCCTTGTTGAGTGAAGATCAATTTACTTGAATTTGGGACCATGACAACTATATGAGAATTTAAAGTATAAAATCTCTAATTTTTTACATCTTTGACCATGATGAATACATGACTTTGCACTAGTGATTATTTTAGTTCATGGTATTTCAATCCACAACTCATGAAAATAACAAGGGATTTTATTCCCTCTTTATTTATTTGTACCAAAATGGTATACATAGTATAATTTGAGTAGCAATAAGCAATGAATCCATTATTAAAATCTAGTTAGGTTAAAATTCATGTCTTGAAAATTACCTCCTTAATATCATTGAATGCTTTATTCCCATTATCACTCAATTTAATAGGTTATTCCTACTCATCATTTATACAATGTGTATAAAAGGGAAACTAAAGCTTATCTATAAATTAATTCTATCTTGGAGAAGATAAATTACACTGTCCCTTCCTCTTGTTGGTATATTTAGACAATCAGTGTCATGACCAATATGGATCCCCTACACCTAACCAATAGGTCACTTACCACATCAATATCACTAGAAAGGGTTCCAAAACCTCTAGTTAATCAACACAATGTGATAACCTAAGCTAGGTTGTATGTTTTATTATTCACAAGTAAATGACAAATTAAATCAAAATATAATATAATGCTCACCAAGTCACGTGGCACAAAATGGGAGTAATAAACATGAAATTAAACATGCATAAAATAACATTACTCAAGTCAATGTAGAGGTAATCCTAATGTATGGAGAGAGAAACATATAAGTAACAAATTCAAATCTATCTAGTTTAATAAAGAGGAAAAAGATTTATGATTATTTAACTTTGAAGATGAACCCACCAAGCCTAAATCTCTCCCTCATAGAGGGTGACTCATAATATGTTGTTTTAGTTTGTAATGATAACAAAGATATCTCATTTGTAGGCTCAATGACTTCTCCTATGCATCCACAATACTTCTCCATAAGATAGTATTCAAATCTCCAAGTGTAGTATTGAAACCAATAAACATTGTCCTCAATTAGAATGATGGATAAGTAGATACATAAATAATGACTTACTCCTATGTCTCTCTAAAATGGCAAAAATAATGTTAATGTATAACTAGATTTAGCCCTAAACTATTTTGAAGTTTTACTCGACAGAGTCAACCCAATAAACCCAATATATTTAATTAATAAAATTAGATAGGTCCTTAACTAGGTTGGTTGAGGCTATCCTAATCCCATAACATGGTCATATAATTTAAATAAAGATGTTTTGGTATAGGCATGGGACGATTGAGAGAGTAAATTTCTTGGAGGAGTGTGTAAGGGAGGTGTCAAAGATTAGGTAAGTATATACAAGAGTTTTATGTTGGTTTAAATTGGTGATATATGGGATAATAATCTTGTGAAGTACAAATTTTCTACCCACCACTTTCTTGGTGCACCCTTTAAGGCATGTACTTAGAGATATTGTGTCTTGATGGGTTCCTTTAAGAGATAAAGCATCAATAATTGATAAATTTTAAAAATATTATGTGTGTACATATTCCCCACTCAAATCTTATCATGTGTCATGAATTTATAACATGAGATTGTGTTTTCGGAAAAGAAAATATAGACACACAATCTTTAGCTAAACAAATTATAGTAAGAAGCAAATAAGCTAAATGAAAGGATAAAATTCTAAAATATATACCTTTACTTACCTTGTGTTGTAGAAGAGGATGGAAGTGAGGAAAATTTGAAGGTTTCCAATGTAGAGAACATTAGCTAAACCTATAAAATAAGTAGAAAATATATTATTTTATAAAATATACATGTAACATGTGGAAGGATTATCTACGATGTCAATATTCCAAGACATCTTTTGATTTAGAAAAATAGCTAGTAAAAACAAAGTTATGGGCAAAACATGAAATCTGACTATAAAAAAGTGACAGGTAAATAATTTTAAATAGAAAATAAAAATAGGGTGAAAATTAATTAATTTTTTATTTTTACTATTTTGATAAAATATTGTTCTGAGAGACTCAATTTGAGTCTAGAGAGTGACCAAGGTGAGGAGATGGTAGCTACGATGTGGAGGACAACTAACAGCCATGGAGAGTGAAGCTCAGATAATTAAAGCATTAATTTCAAATTTCTAAGTAATTTTAATTAAATTTATTCTATATATAGAAAAATATATGTTAGAAAAACTATAGATACCAAAAATGACCATAATAAATGTTTAGGTAAACTATGAGTAGAATGGGGTAATGGGTAGGAAAAAATTAGACCAATAAATGCCTAAGGAATTTATGGTAAATAGTTTAAAAGTTACTACAAACTAAGAAAACATTTTGCCCTACCAATTTATTTTACAAGGCAAGAGAAAACAAGAAGGTTGACCATGTAGAAGTGCATTGATTTAGTATCACAAGGGGTGGCCGAATGCCTAGAAGAGGGCCAATCTAGTTGGAAATGAATAAATGACCAACATAGCAGATTTTGAGTTCTGAAGTATGAAATATGTGGCTAATACACTCTATTAAAGGAGGCCGACTATGAGGTAGAGGGTTGATATAGTATTTTAGATATGAAAAAGGGTCAATTTAGTATGAAATAGGTTAATTATGTCTGTAAGAATGGTCGATAATGTAGCATAGGGATGATATAGTATGGGAAAAAGTTGATAGGTCCAATTTAGTATCAAATGAGAGAATTATGTAGGAAAACAAAAAATTAATAAAAATAAGCTGATGAAGTAGTTAATTTGTATTTTTTAAGAATATTTAAGAATGCATTTTATGATTATGGCATCAAAATATAATATATTTTCTATTGTTTGATATTTTATGGAGGTGACAGAGACTTTGGTGCCTGGTTTATGTGTCCTAGCTACTAAATCTATTAGGGCATTTATCCAATGTAGATCAAGCTTGATTCGTTACCTTGAGATTCGGAGGAATCATTGAGATGAGGAGTATCCAACTACATTTTGATCTCATTTTCATGTTTCTAGGAGCATGAGATCGAATTACCAACACTTTTTGATGGGAGGTAGATGGGGATGCAATAGAGGTGGGTATCACCTTAGAGGATCTTTGTGCCTTTCTTGGACTTATTATCATTAGGACTTTGATTATATTCTATACATCAGAGGTGGAGGATGAAATACTAACCCTAGAATAATGGGTGACATGATTAGACAAGATTTATCTTGGTTTACATGTTAGCTTGTTTGATATTTATATCTCGGCAAATATGGATGTTCACAAGGCCTTGATAAAATTTTTGATAGAATGAGTTTCTGTAATAAGTTAGATAGGAAGGTACCACTATACATGATAGCCTTATGTTATTCTATCTTGGATTAAGATGACTTGTATGATCTTGGTTTTATCATTTGGGTAGAGCTCATGTAGATATGTATGAGATGATAACCTAAGGGTAGAAGATGATGGGCCCTATCATTTTACAAAGTGCATTGATCTATGAGAGATTCCTTATGTATTGATTGATTAGGTTATCCCATGAAGTTGGTGATAGGTTATCTTAGGTTACATGAAAGTGGTAAGACCATGTAGTGTGTGCCATGCCCCATGTTCTAGCTTTACAAATTATTACATAAAGGTAGATCGTATGGTAGTCATACACTGACATTACTACCATATGGATATCATAAGCAACTATTGTGACTAGTTTGGCATACATTTAGATCACATGCCACTATAATTTATGGTGGATCCATATCTATTAGCTTGTGTACCCATGTAGCTAGGCCTACCACATCCATTGGCCCATCTAGTAGTGCCTAATTATTAGGCATGACATGGTAGAGATTTTAGAGGGAGATGAAGTTCATGGTTTCTTGTTATGATACTTGTGATTAGGCCTTAATGGGAGAGACTATAGATAGGTCAAGTGTGATAGTATGAGGAGACAAGTCTTGGTGCTCATGATGTTATAGATTTGGATGTTCTAGGTGAATATGTAGGAACCAATCCAGAACATGGGTAATAATGGTCACTTCGAGCTCATTTGAGATATAGGCATCATCAACAAGAGGAGGCATAGGTTAAAGTATTTAAAAAGGGTGATTATATGATAAATTCAAGTCATAATTAGTCTATAGATATGCCATATAGGATAGGATCATGACAAGCTTGAATAGTGACTCTTATTTTTGTACTTGTATAGAGGAAGCCAATAGAGGAGATTCTTGGTGTGTGAGTAGAGGGGAAATCATGGTCTATGATATTAGAACTAATGATAAATATTTTGATTCAATAATTTTTATGACATGAATTACTAGTTGCATTATTTTTTATATATTTGGTGACAAATAGATGGTTTGAGATATATCTACATGAAATATGATGTATATTTGGTTTTTTCTTACATGTAATGCATTGAAGGAGATCAAATGGGGAGACATTATTGCATCCACACACCATGATATTTTAGATGAAGCATTATCATATTATGAACAATCCACCTTGGTTGATCCTATGGTACCGTATGTGACAACTAATGCTTGTTAGTTTTGACTGGTGGGGGAGGCTACTAGATAGTTGTAGGCATGAGGAGATGGTTCAAAACCATCTACAAGGGTAGGAGAGGGAGAGGATCGATCCTAGAAGACATTAACATAAGTATACTCCACTCACATCATGACCACTATATAAATTCAATGCATGTAGTTCTAGGTGGTCAACCTACAAGGTCAGATCGATGGCTTGAGATCCCAAACATATTCCTTACATTACAGTATTTAAAGGGGTTAATCATAGGCATACATTGGAATCATGACAAGGCCATAGGATATGCATGATAGATCATATCCTTAGAGTTTTAGCTATTGTATTTTATGCTCGTATTGTATAAAAATCATGGTGTATATATTGTTATAGAAATTTCATTGGTCTATGATTTGTACTTGGATGTGGATGGATATATCAGTATATTTCATTTCTAGCACATGTATTTTACTTTCATTGTATATGCTATGGGAAATTTGAGATGTATGTTTTATTTTATAGCATTATGTTATACACATGTATGGTTACAAATAAAGGCACAACGATTTGGAAAAAAATAAGTAATTATAAAATTTAATACAAACTATATCACAATGGTAAATGTGTAAAAACAAAATATAGATAAATATAAGAAACCAAAATGGTAAATTAAAAGGTAACAAATTATTTCAACCATGTAAAAATATTTTCACCAAATTAAAACAAATAAAATTCATACTATATTATGTTAAGTAGTATGAAAATTTGTAATAAAATAGAAAACACATAAAACCCAAAATGATGTAAAAATAAATGAAAAATAAATTTAATCACTCATACTAAACCAATATGGGAAGTATGAAAAGAAAAATAAAATGTAAGTATAAATCAAATTAATCCTACTAAATCAACATGGAATGTTTGACAAATTTAACAATAAAAAAATAATAAGATAAAAGTGAAGTGCTTATGAAGTAATCATAAAACATATTAAATCAAGATGTGAAATATGTCAATGGTGTGTAAATCATAATGTAACAACAACTATCTCAAACTTAAAAAAATTAATTTTATTATGAATTGGTTATAGTATGAACTAGATATTACAATATTCTATGAGGAGGGCCTGATCCTATCCAAGGTATTACAGTACAACTCACAAAGGGAACACCAATGAGGCGGAAATAATTATGGGAATAATTTAAAGATGTTTTAATGTATTAATTTGTGATGAGAGCCTGATCCTATCCATGGTATTACACTACAACTCATAAGGTGGAGACCAATGAAGTGAATGTCCACAATGAAAAAAAAATAAAGGAATTTTTTGTTGTGGTAATTTGTGAGGAGAGCCTAGTCTTATCCATGATCTTACATTGTAACTCACAAAGAGAAACATTGATGAAGAATGATCCATTAATAAAAAAAAGTATTCATTAATAGTAAATATTATAATTATTGTAATCAATGAGGGAATGTAAAAACCTTAGTAAACATGAGGCATACTAGGTAAATAGGAAGGACACACAGAGTATAATGACCATAAAAATATGAAGGTTACTTATTCATAATAATCACAAAGTTTTATAGGAAAATAGGTAAGATACTAAGATCAATTCATGAAGGTTATATAAAAAATTAAATTTAAATGGACCTACCTTTCCACAACATGTTCCCTGTTCTTCACAACCTCTTACATTATCATCATTATAATATGAATATTAGGTACTTGTATGAGAAAGTAGGTACCACTTATAGATTTGTTTTTCTCATATCCTAATATATTGGCCTACATGAACCCAATGGACCTTATCTCTATCATGAGGCCAACTATAGAGTTTTATCTTTGATTATAATATGAGATGTTCTATGAATCACATATTTTGGTGTTATTATAATTTTGAATTATACGTTGCCTTTATGAATCATTACCTTTTTGTTTGAATTATTTGTCTTTAAACTTTATTATGACTTTTGTGATTCATCCTTCATAAATATTTAGAATAATAAACATGAAAGATAAAAGTGATACACACAAATGAGATTTAGACATTGGTTTAAAGGGGACTAAGTAACTAGAGATATGACTGACTAAACACTGAGGATTACTTATGAAATAGTATCTATTCTCAAATTTGAAACACATGTAAGATTAGTATATGAAATGGGAATAAGGGAAGAGAGGATATCAAAAATATATCAGTTCATGGTAGTAGTACAATGAGAAGTCCTTTTATCTAACTGATCAAATGGTAGAGATAGAATATTAATGGAATTGAGGCTGTATAACCAAGTTACAATAATAATTATCTTTATTTTAGTGTAATAACATAACAAACAAAAATAAACCATGAATGAGTGAAGTAATAAACATGCATTTGCATGCATGAAAAGAATGATATCAAATCCTAAGAAAAAATAACAAAAAATGGAACCATATAAAAAGTAAAAATAATAATATAATGATTCATGTATAGTAGCTAAGTGAAATCAAATTTGAAACATAGTCAAGTGGATAAGAGATATAAAAATGGATAATAAATCCAATCCAAATCATAAAATAGAAAATTGTGAATAACACTAAGTCATGTTCAAAAATAATGATATATTTGACCAAATAGATTATCCATAACATATAAAAAATCTCTATGAAGCTAAATTCTTACTCTAGTCAGAGTGTCATCAATCTTCATAGAAAGTTGTGAAAAAACTTCCTTCCTATCATCTTGATTAAAAAGGTAGGTTTAGTTGATGAAGTGTGATGCTCATGTGGTATTTCCTACATGGGATAATAAAGGAAAGGAATTGATGTCTCAATGGGAAGGTTATTTTTAGATATAGAAGGAGGTGTAACCAGTAGAGAAGGAGGATCCTTCTTGCATGAGTGACCTATATAAAGAAGAATAACTGGTGCTAGTGTCAACTATGGGAAATCATGAAATTGCTATTAGATCACTTGGCATAGATTGATATGATATGTATCATAATAATGACAAAGAAATATGCTTACCTATATTTAGGGATATACTTTGGTAATAGCTTAGGAAGAGGTATGACATTATCTTTATGTTGAGCATTAGCTAGGTGCATTGTGTTGATATACTTCCTAAGGTTTTGGTAGTGGGTAAATGAGTGGTTATTTGTAATTTACAATAAATAAATATTTTTATTATTAGATTATGGGTGTATACTATTTTAAGGGGTGAAAGGAGAATCCTAGGGATATTGATATAAGTGACAATCTTTGGTCCAATGACCAATAACTTTGTGAATATCACAATAAGGCAAATCTATCCATTATGTGAGTAAGGGATGAAGATATGGTATGGGAAGAATGTCATCATTGAGAAAGGGGGAGCTAGAGTAAAAAATGGACTAGGATCATCATTAGGTAAGGTTGGATGTGCACTGAGTACAAACATAGTGGCTATCATCTTTGGAGGTAGCAGACTTTAAGGATCATGATGTCTAAAAAAATGATAGGGTCCTATCATGGCATGATCCTTAAACATACTCCTAAGGGGATATGCTATGAATAGATGTGTACCATGTGATTTCTCCATCTCTACCCTATGAACAATAATGGAAAAACTAGTATTAGGTTCAATAATAGAAGGAATGCTAGAATGAAAAGACTAAAATAGATAAAAAGATATATCAAAGAATTTTAACATTTCTAGACTAGATAAATCCAGCTAATAATGGGTCATTTAAACACTAGAGATGATGATAATAGTTAGTTGTATGTAAGTTGATGGTAAATTTAGAAATTATTTTATCATCAGAGGAAGTATGATGAATGGATTGTCAAGTTTTGGTTAAGATAATAGGCATGTCATCGAAAGGTAGCTAATGGGTTTGAGGGTGAAGATAAGGAGGAAGTTGGGTGATTTTATGAAGAGGAAGTTTAGAGGTTTTGATATTGAGGCTTATCTAATCCATCTCATCATATTTTCAATCTAATATGGTAGGTGGGATATACTTAATTAACTCAATGTAACCATTATACCCTTTAGTGGAGTTGACTGGATAGTTAAAGTGTTTGGAATCCTGAAATGTGACACTATACAAGGGTTAAAGGGTGGATGTTTTAAAGACACTGAGTTCTTAGAATTGTTCAAAATTATAAGGGTTATTATCCCCTTAAATCTTGTAGATATATTTCTTTTGAGGTAATTTGATGAATTTGCATGCAGATGTGGTGATTGATCTCATACAATAAGTCCAAGGTTTATCAAGTAAGCTATTGTAAGACAATGGAAAGTTAAAGATCACAACTCTCACATAGATGGTAATACAATTAATGGTAATTGGAAGCCAAAAATAATCAAGAGGAGGTATTTTCCTTCTATGATAGCCTTGATATGCATTACACATAGATTTGAGGTTGCATTCAAGATATCAAATTGTCTTAATTAAGTCAAGGGAGGAAAAATAAGTGCCTAAACATTAATAAATTAAAGCATGCTTAAATTAGATATTACTAATTTAGATGATAATGAATAGAGGATGATCATTTCTATGAATCAATATCTCATCAAAAACCATGGAAGTGATAGGGAGCTTATGTGATAGATAACTATCCACTATTTCATCAACATGGCTGGACATCTATTCACATTGTCAAATTATACTATCTTCAGACCTAGATAAGGTAGCTTCATATCCTACACGAGGATGATGGGGGATGTTCAGTTCAAAATATAATTTAATTATGTGCTTTAGATTATGGAGAGAAGTTATCATTAGTTATAATAAAGGTATTTGAGATGGGACATGGGAAAGTTATGTAATACGATCCGATTCATCATAGTATATGAGATGATTACTAGATAATGGTACATAGTGTTGCAAGAGCTCCTAGGAAGGAGGGTTTTATGGAAAAATAATTTTTGTTGATAGGTTATGTTATGTTTAGGATGGTTGCAAGTTGTTTTACATTAGGTGATGTGGTGGTTGGTGGAGGTATTTCTTGTGTTTGGGTAAAGGAAATACTATTATAAGTTATAAGTATGTTATCTTGTGGTCTGGATGTTGGGGGAAGATTAAAAATAGTATGAGAGTTATAATCAAGGTGTGTTAATTAGAGTGGTGCTTGTATCGGTATTAGTTCCTCTTACCCTACATCCATGAGGTGGGATGAGGAATTATATTGGATGACATAGAACGGTTAAGAGATGTGATATGTAGGTGTTGGATATGGGTCAATAAATGCTACTACTCTTCTCATATTAGTCATATTAACAACATTTTTCTCAATGGTGGTAAGATCTATTAGAATTTAAATGATGTTAGTATTAGTATTAGGTTATTTAATGCTATCATGGTGGTTAGAAAATGGATCCTTGTAGATATGTAAATGAGCATTATCTTGGTTTAAAGCTTGGTTTTTATTTTATGTTTCATAAGATTTAAAAGTTATGTCATAATCTTGTTGAAGCTTCTAAATCAATGTTTCATTATAAAAGTTTGGACCAAGAAGAAAATCCATAGTAGGATTTAATAGTTTCCTACAAATCTATGAAAATGGCCCCAACTTGCATGAAACCAACAAAATTTGTTTGGATCATACCATGATTTCATAGGGTGAGTGGGGTCAATATTTGAAGGTAGAGGTCTTGGCAGGGGGTTTTCAAGTTTTGATAGGGATAATGGTTTGTACATATTATTGAGGTTATGTTGAGAAAATGTGGGATTATGAGTGTTGATAGGGGGAGGAACATGTTCCATCTCATTTTGTGGATCAATAGCTTATATGTTATGTATATTGTAATAATTGATGATAACACCATCATTGGTTGCATGATGGTTTCTATTTTTGATGAGTGTGTGAGTTCTTATTACAGGTTGACATGGTTCAAATTGACACAAAATGAAGTCTTTTCATTTATTTTTGGAGAGAGATTCAAAACCCAATATTGTAATTTAGGATGTAGAGCATATATAAATAGGTGGAAGAGGTTGTCATCCACCATATTATGCTCACATTTTTTAGAAAAGTTTTACTATCATTTGATGAAGGCTTGTGTCATTTCAATTTTGAGTTATTTATAATTTATGAAATGGGCTAAGTTATTTTTGGGAAGATCACTAGTTTGGAATTATTGGACTAGTGAGTTGATCAAGAATTCTAGGCTAGTGATAGAGTGGGTTTTAATTTATTATAAAAATCTAAATCATCTCTTGAGAGTGTTTTAGCCAAGATTTTGGTAGTGTCAAAGGTATTAAGATTAACCCAATCTTTATAAAGGTTACTATTGACCAAATTTGGCCCCTTGTAAAATTTGGATCAACTGATACTATTTTAAACTTTTAGAGAAAGTTTAATATGTCTTATGGGATCATCTATTGTCTTACATGTCTCACTTACCCTTTCCCTAGTCCCTGTTGAAGCTCATTCTTCTAGTACTGGCCTAGTCAACATTGGTCAAACGTATTAAAACTTTTTAAAAGTTCTAATTTGTGTCAAAAATGTCCTAAGGTGGTCTTTGATAATTTTAAAGGTGTTTACAAGTCATAATTGGCCACTTGTTAGGTCTCATGTGCTAAAAGGTTCATTTGACCACTTTTTTAGCTAATTAATTGACTTTTATAGATGGTGATAGTTATAATATATTTCATAAAGCTGGATATAAATTTTTATAAGGTAAAATAACATCTTAATCAGTTAGGTGACAATTATAAGTCTCTTAGGATCAAGAAATGACAATTTTTCCTCAAAAATAGGAGTATTTGGGCACTTATATGCATTTCTCAAGTTTACGATCAGTTGAAAACGTGGTGGAGTGTCTCCTCACCTCCCCATAGGTAATCCTCATGTTTTTTTTCATAAATTTTCATATAATTCTAGTTCCAACTTATTTTCATTCATTTTCCATTGGCAAGCCAAGGAAAGGCAAATTAAATCACTTGGCATGGGTCATAAATGTAGACTTAGGAAGATTGATTATGGGGTTGTATTTTAATTTGACTGTAATTTATTTTCATAGTATGAAGTTGAAATTTTATTCCTTATCCTTTATAAACAATCATTTACACTACAGGCAACTTTTTAGGGAATTACATTCAAGAAGGGTGTAAGTTTGCATTTGTTTCTTATTTTCAGGAATATAAGAAGTTGTGTGAGTTTGATGAGGTATTTTTAGGTGGTAATTATTCCTATAAATGATTTATTATTCATACAACACTTATTTTTCAATTCCATTGAAGGAGGATTCCAAAATGTACTTGTTTCTCAAAGTTTGCATTCATGGGCATGTAACCTGATTTTTGCAACGTAGAAGAAAGTTCCTGAAGATGTATAAAATTTTTGGGTTCATGTTTTTAAATGTGTATTTATTGGTTTCACTTGTGAAATATCAAATTTTCATACTCCTCCAAAGCCAAATTACCTAAATTTCCTTGTTCACTACCAAGTCTACTCACTGTTAGCTTATGCTTAACTTCAAGAGGATTATATGAAGCTGTCAATGTGAAAACATGATGGAATTAATTTGGAGGTTATATCACACCCGAGAGTAATTTTTTTAACTACATGAATTTAAGAATGTTATGCGAAGGTAAGATTTCCTTCAAAGTAATGACTTGACTATTTTGGGCTCTTAGTCCAAGATGGACCAAACAAAGATTTGTAAGGTTTTTTCGAGATAACATATACCATGACAAAATAACTCTTAAATGGTATTTTTTCTTGACCTAGTATCCATATCCACAAATAAAACTCATGAAAATTTGTAATTCCAACTGAGGAATGGAGATGGAGTTTTAACAAGATTAAAATTTGCCAAAAATCACTAAATTTGAACAATGACATCTTCTGGACAATGATTGGAAAGTGGTTTTGCACTTCAATTTTAAAATACTAAGCTATGCCACTAAAATTTAAAAATAAAAACTAGTTATAATAGAATTAATAATCTAAATTATCAAGGAATATATGATTTTTTATGTTTGGATCATTGATGAACGCTCCCTTGACTGTACATGCATGGGAATACTCATCTACAACAATCTTAGCAAAGGTTTGCCTCAATTGGGCATATAATGATAAAAGTTGAAAATTTGAGGTGAAAGTTGATTTCTGTATGATATTAGGCCTAAATTAGAGGTAATTATTTCCAATTACATGACCTAAGTGACCCAAAACTAACTTACAGGCCTTAAAATCCATAAAATAGAGTCTTAAGGGCATATTGATAGTGAGGTAGAAGTTTGGAGTTTAATTTTTGTTTGGATCATTAAAAATGGATGTAGGAAAAATGAAGGAAATATTACCTGAAGTAAAATCATGTAAAACCTAGTTAAACATTCATAAAACCTAATGTTTCCCAAAATGTACTAAATAGGGGTAAACTAGACATGTCCTAGTCTAAGCAGTCAGTAGTGTCATTCTTGTTAAGGGCCTAAAAACATGGATTGGATGTTATATTGAAGGTTCCCATGAGAAAGAAAATAATTTGAAAGTTTCCATGACCCAAGATCATGAAGATTAGTTCCAAAGATATAAGTCAAGTCTTAGCGATTACCTATAGGTAGGGGTTTTGAGGTATCTCAGTCAATACACAGTGAGGTAAAGGAAATTGTTAAGTGGTGATAGGTGTGTTCCAAATATGGGGAGAAGTACTTGATAAATGTATAAAATAGACCTTGTTGAGACTAAATAATTATCTAACATTACTTTTTATGTCCGTATAGTGTAAATAACCTATAGGTAGACCTAAAATCCATGAAACATAGTCTTGTTGACAATGGAGTGAAATAATGGATTTTGAGGAGGTTCCAAGTACTTTTGCGTTGAGGAAGTGAAAATGTCAAGGAAAAATGGTTATTAATGCCTAAATAATGTTATAAATCATCATACAAGATCTAATTCATACCCATGATCACCAATAAACACCTAAAGGGGTCAAAACAAGGATAGGGTACAGTCAAAGCATGTGACCATTCTAACAAAGAATAGGGTATGTGTATGTCCTAGTAAGAATCACATTGGAAAATGATTGAAATGGGTTTATAAAATAAACATAAGTATCTCATGTACTTTATTAAATAATTCAAAGAAAAATAAAACCCCTTTTAAGGCATTCATAGTCCATGTATGGAGATCTTATACATATCTACCTATCCAAACTCATTTCTGGGTTTTGTGTCCTTTAGAGGTCTAAATCATGGAGTTAGATGCCCAAAATTGGTAAATAAGATCATTTTAATTATGAAAATATTATTAAACATTTGTATTGGCTATGAAAATAAGGGAATATGCGCATGTTCTGTCTCAAAGACATAACACTTTTCCCCTTGCAGCAAAACTTGTAACTTTGGAGTATGGACTGAATTGGTGACTAGAAAACAAGGATAAATCCAATGAGGGTTTGATAAGTTGTATCATTACCATGTAAAAATAAAAAATATTTCTATAAATCTTTAAGGGTAAGCAGGATACTCCAGATAAGGAGGTTTATAGTTACCATGGCAAGAAAAAAGCAAAGGCTTGGTAAGGATGGTCATTTTCATTTTTGAACTTATTTGTGTTTCATAATTATTATTGGATGACTTGAGAAATTTTAAAACCATCACCTTGCAAAGGAAAGATCAAAATTGGCCAATTATATCCAAAGATCACTCAAGGGTGCCTATATCACTCACTCGTAACCCAAAAAGCAACATCAAGAGCTCAGTATTGTACAAATAGGTTGCATGGAAGATTGAGAAAGTGATAATAGTTATATGGGGTCATTATTTTTAATGTTGTGCCATTATTTCAAATCTCTAATGTGCATCCTTTATGAACGAACCCTTAAGGGCTAGTGCACTCTAAACCCTCCAAAATTCTAATTTGAACTTGATAAGAAGAGAAGGAAAATAAAGGAAATAAAATTAATGTTTAAAGATTTAAAATCATTAATATGACCTTTATAACTCTCTTAAGATCCATCTCATGCCACTGGTCCATACCTATAAGTATAGGGTTGTATGAAATATGCCAAGAAAGAGCATTTAATGCTAGAATAAGGGTCTGTACGAATGATCAAGAGATAAAATTCAACATGAGGGATGTTGAGGAAATGAAAAAAATGAATCATAGGTTAATTTCTCATTTCACATGTGTGGGGTCACAAAATGAGCATTTTTTGTCCTCTAGGCTAAAGAGGCCTAATTAGGAATAATCATGAGGACTAATTGATCAAGAAACACACTTTCTTTGGGTATTTAACCATGAAAATTGATACAAGGAAAAATGATGGAAATGGGTAATCAAAAATCATTTTACTTAGTCTTTTAAGTTTGTACATTCTCCTACACAAGTTGACTTGTGTAAAAACAGGGCTACAAGAAGATAAGGCCTAGTGAAGGCTCTATAGGCAAAATGGGGTCTTAGTGAGAGATTTATGATTCCACATGGATTTGTTTCACTTAAATATGATTATAATATGCCTTTCATGAATAAAATTTCATAAATTGAGATAAATCCAAATTTTAGCTATTTTGGCCAAATTGGGCCTAGTGAGACAAAGAGGCCTTATGACACCTAAGAGAAAAATTGTTGATTATAGGTAATGTAAGTATTTTATATTATTTAAGATGGTTTAAAAGTGTCTTTCGGATGAAAATATAACTATAAAATAGATATCATTGTCAAACTATTGCCTTTTGCCACTTGTCAAGGAGTTTCAAGACTTAAAGATGCTTGTGAAGAGTTTCAACACCACATGTGAGGAAGGTGATCAGTTTGGCATGGAAACATGTCCAAATAAATTTCATGACTATTAATACACATCATTAACATGTATTTTAACTTAATTCCACCTTTTTATACTTGTCCTTGTGTCTCCTCAACTTCCTTTCACTCTCTCTTCTTCCAAAATTCTATAAGTATGAGCCATCTTGGCTATTGTAAAGGAGACCACAGCCAGTATGGCAAGGCCCTTCTGGTATGAAATTGAATTTTTTATTTCAAAATTGAATAATAGTCTGATTATAAGTTAATAACATTTTTTCTAAGTGTGTGAGTACTATATGGTAGAGCTAAGTGATGGTGCCATCCTTGTTCCTCTTTATCCTTCATGTTTAAGCAAGATTTATGATTTTAATAGGCCATGTGAAGTGTATGAATGTACTATTCTCCTTTATAATCCTAATTTTTTTTTATATTATATGTAATCTTCCCCTAGATCAGTTATATTGTTGATTATCCTATGTATGCCTACCTTCACATTGAAATACTATGTTAGGATCCTTCAATGCATAAAATTGGTCTTGGAAAGCCTTGTTGTTTAGTAGGAGCATGATAGTATATGGGATATATATTGGTGTACCATCCCTTTAGTGTAGTTTCACTTTCATGAAAAATCCTAACCATTTTCCCATAAATAAGCAAAAGATGAGGTGAAGTACTTAAAGATGAATCTAGGTAGCTAGCCCTCATAATCTAGAGATTCATCTCTCTTACAAGTTCCAAAAAACTTGAGATATTATTACATGTTTCATAAAATTTAAAGACTTTCATAGAGTATCTTAGGGTGAAAATTTTCATGACAACAATTCTAGCATGCCTAGTGGGATAGCTGGTCCTAATTACTTTCATGTCAAGGTGAATGTTGGTATTGACAAGCACAAGGTTACAAAAGTGTTTCTAATATATTATTTTACGACTCCAAAAGGTGAGAATCTTTGGTTTTAGATAAAATTTTCCACATTATATTTCATGATCAATAAAAAGGAGAAGATATGGATAGGTTACATGATTTCCCATCCTTTAACACCCAAAATCTAATTAATCTTCCTGCATATGATCCCATTCCTCCTAATGTTATTAAAAGTCTCCCTAGATTCAATGGAGAAGGTTATATTACCACATTTCATCACATTAGGGACATCTCAAATTTTTGTAACCTCCATAATATCACTCAAGTCAACATAGCCATTAGACTACTTACCATGTCTGTAAAGGATAAAACACTTGACTAGTATAAGACATTAGGAGGTGGTTGCATTACTAATTGGGATGGATTTGGAGAGTTGTTGGTAAATAGGTTTGAGAATAAGAGTGATCACATTTCACTAATCCATCAATAGAATGTGACAAGGAGAGGTCTTAATGAATCCATGGGAGATTTCAATGGAAGATTTCAAACAACATGGTATAGGATGCCACCTATCATGAGACCCTCTCTAAGCTTTGTGTTCCCCACTTATCTCAAGGACATTGGCACTAATCTAGCAGTAATGTTTTGATCAATGCAAGGATTTACTCTACATAATACAAATTAGATATCTATTGATGCTGAGAATAGTTTGATACTATCTAGGAAATTATCCCCAAAAGTTGTTATGCCTTTGTTATCTCATAGTTCATTTGAAACCCAAAGTGTAGATAAAGTTTCCAATTCCATTGTCAAGTATATAATCACTCCCAAGAAGGTGGAAAATGCTATAAACAAATATAAAATTATTAGGTCATTACAAGCTTAGCTCAAACAATATCAATTACAAGTAATTACTCCACCCACTCCCCAATACAATCACCAAGGATAAGAACATTTGGATCATTGGGGATAATCTTGAGGTCAGTTTGTGTATGATAGTGGAGGAGGTTATCAAGACTTAGTAGCATAAGAAAGATCTATTCCTTGATTCACATCAAAAGAACAAAATCTCATGCAAAGGGATACTCATAGAGAAGGTAGTAGCCAAGGTACCATTCTTGTTAACTTTCAAAGGGAAGGAAACCATGTAGACAATGTTGACAAAGCACCTAAAGAATTTCCATTTGGTACTTTTTCTCTATTTCCTTCACAAAATGAGAATCAGCTGAGTGTTCCTACAACTCTCCAAGAGTTGGGATAGGATGATATCATAGATGAGTTCCTTAAACACACTAAAGAAGGAGATGATGAAATGGAGTAGCCAACAAAGTTTTTGATAGAAAAAGACACTTCAATGGTAAGATAAGAATAAGTAGACCTTGAGTGGATTGATGAATTCCCATGTTCCATGGAAGATGATGATGATCAACCTACAAAACAAGGTGAAGAAGAGGTGCCCACTAGCCAACATGATGCTCCATAAGAAGTTGGAAATAATTTTGATGAACTTCAAGCCCCTTATATTGATTATGAAGATTTTGTATTTTGGGATGACCTTGAGAAATATTTCTTGCACTTGGGTGATGCATCTCTACTTCGTGAAGAGCTTGGGAAGAGTTTTGAAGGAGATGTTGTAGCTAAACCTATTGAAGATCATGAAGAACATCCATAGGAAGAGAAAATTAAGCATGATTCATCTCAAGAAGATAAAATACATAATATGGATGGATAATACAAGGTGATAAGAGAGGTAGTAAGTTTTGAAGAACCTCGCCCATGCATTCACTACTTGAACCACCAAAGCTTGATGGAGACCTTACTTTTTAAAATGAATGCAGCCTTAATGATGAAAAGCCACTTGGGGTTAAGGTTAGATGTTAGGATCAAAATGAGTCTATAATCAATGTAAAACCACTTGAACCAAAGACTATGGTTTCACTTCAAACCAATCAAGAGGAGTATGTTTCTATTAAACACATCTTGGCTATGAAACTAGGTGATGTCATTTGAAGCTCCATGGGAAAAAATCAAGGCCTTAGAAAAATAAGGAAAAAAACTAAGTGGTATCTTGCACACTCTTCTAGTACACTTCAAGGAGATGGAATGAAAAGCTTTCCTTTTGATCTAGGATGATCATTTTTATCTGTTATATTTAGAGTGTGTTTATTTCAATTTATTTTGTGTTTCCTAAGTACTTCATTTCACATGTGTGTTTATTTTCCTTTGTTTGGTGTGTGTTTTGTGTGTATGTGTCAACAAGATTGTTTACCTTGAGTCAAAGGTATATTCAATTTAATTAGAGTGATCATATGTGTGGCTCCATGCCCAATGGAAGGATTAGGCAATTGGTCTCTGATATAGAAGGCATGCCACCCCTGAGAATTGCCAAGAATTTGACCAAATTTGACCCCAAGAAAAATTTATGTCAAACTATACTATTTTAAACTTTTATATAAAGTTTCACATGTCTTATGGGGTCATCTATTATCTTACATATGCCACTTACCCTTTTCCTAGTCCCTATTGAAGCTCATTATCCTGGTACTGGGCTACTCAACAAAAGTCAACATTGGTCAAACCTAGTCAAACATAGTCAAAGTTACAATTTGTAATAAATTTTCTATAATGTGTTCTTTGATAATTTTAAAGGTGTTTAAAAGTCATAAATTGGCCACTTGTTATGTCTCAAGTGGTAAAAGGGTCATTTGGCCACTTTTTTAGCTAATTATTTGACTTGTATTGATGGTGAGAGTTAAAAAATATGTCATAAAGGTGGATATAAACATTTATAATATAAATTTATGTCATAATCAGTTATTTTATAGTTATAAGTCTGTTATGATCAAGAAATGGTATTTTTTTCTCAAAAATAGGAGTTTTTTGGCACTTGTATAGATTTCTCAAGTTCACCATCAGTTGGAAAATGGTTGAGTGTCTCTTCACCTCCCCACATGTCATATTAATGTTTGGTTTGCATAAATTTTCATATAATATCCATTTATAACTTATTTTCCTTCATTTTCCATTGGCAAGCCAATGAATGGTGGATTCAATCACTTGACATGGGTCATTTATGTACAATTGGGATGAATTCTTATGGGGGTGGATTATACATTGAGTTAACTTAATTTACATGGTATGAGGTTTAAATTTGGTTTCTTATCCTTTATGAACAATTGTTTACACTCTAGGGAACTTTTTATGCAATTGCATTCAAGAAGGGTGTATGTTTGCATCTATTTCTTGTTTTTAGGAATCTAAGGAGCTGTCTGAGTTTCATGAAGTGTTTTTAGGTGGGAATAGATTCATATAAATTATGTTTAAGTTATCCAACACTTCTCTTTAAATTCCATTTAATGAGGATTCAAAAATGTGCTTATTTCTCAAAGTTTGCATTCATGGGCATGTAACCTGAGTTTTGTAATGTAGAATAAAGTTGATGAAGATGTATAAAATACTTGGTTTCATGTTTTCAAAGGTTTGTTAATTTATTTCCATTTTGAAATATCAAATTATCATACTCCTTTAAATCCAAATTGCTTAAATTTCCTTGTTCACTACCAAGTTTATACACAATCAGTGTATGCTTAACTTCAAGAGGATGGTACGAAGGTGTCAATGGTGAGAAAATGATGAAATTCATTTGGAGGTTATATCACACCAAAGATTCATGTTTTTCATAACATTAAGGTAGGAATTTTATGTCAAGGTAAGATTTCTTTCAAAGTAATGACTTGAGTATTTTGGGCTCTTAGTCCCAAATGGACCAAATAGAGATCCTTAAGGTTTTTTTGAGATAACATATGTCATGAAAAAAGAACTCTTAAATTATCTTGGTTTCTTCAAATATTATTAATATCCACCAATAATAATCATTACAAATTTTTAAGGCCAAATGAGGAATGGAGATGGAGGTTGAACAAGCTTAAAAGTTGCCAAATATCATTAAATTTGAACAGTGACATCTATAAGATAATGACTGAAAAGTGGTTTTGCACTTTAATTTGACAATCCTAAGATATGACACTAATATTGATTAATAAAACCTATTTTAAATATAATTCATAAGCCAAAATATCAAGTAATATATGAAGTTTGATGTTTTGATCATTGATGAACCCCCTTATTCATACAAGCCTAGGAATACTCATCTACAACAAGCTTAGCAAAGGTTTACTTAAATTTGGAATATAATTATCAAAGTTGAAAGTTTTAGGTGAAATTGGATTTTTGTATGATACTAATACTAAATTTGAGGTAATTATTTCCAATCACATGACCTAAGTGACCCCAAACTAACCTACTTGCTATAAAATCCATAAAACATAGTCTTAAGGGCATATGGATAGTGAGGTAAAAGTTTGGAGTTTGATATTTTTTTGGAGCCTTCAAAATAAATGTATGCATAATGAAGGAAATATGAACTCAAAAAACATCATTTAAAACCTAATTCAACATTCATAAAACCTAATGGTTATGAAAATGCACTAAATAAGGGCAAACCAGGCCTGTCTCAATCTAAGAAGTAAGTAGGGTCATCCTTGTTAAGGGCCTAAAAACATGGATTTGACGATATATTTAAGGTTCCCATGAGAATAAAAATCATATTAAATGTTCCATGACCCAATGTCATGAATATGAGGTTCAAATCCATAATCAGGATCACCTTGAGACATCTCCTGAGATCCATCCCATGCCATTAGTCCATATCTACAAGTATAGGGTTGTATAGAATAGGCCAAAAAAGAGCATTTAATTCTAGAATATGGGTCCATAAAAATAATCAAGAGATAAAATTCAACATGAGGGATTATAAATAGATTATAAAATTTAATCATAGGTTACGTTCTTAATTGACACGTGTGGGAGCACAAAATGAGTATTTTTTGTCCTCTAGGCTAAAGAGGCCTAATTAGGAGGACTAGTTGATTAACAAACAAACTTGCCATGGGTGTTGAACCATAAAAATTGGAATAGAGCACAATGAGGTAAATGGGTACTAAAAAATGGTTTTACTTAGTCTTGTAGGTTATTAAATTATCCTACACAAGTGGACTTGTGTAAAAATAGGGAAACAAGAAGATAATGCCAAATGAAGGATCTATAGGAAAAATGGGGTCTTGATGAGAGATCTATGATTAGAAATGGATTTTTTTAAGTCTAATATTTAAATAATAGGCCTCTAATGAATTAAAAATTCATAACTTGAGCTAAATCAAAATTTGAGCTATTTTGGCCAAATTGGGCCTAGTGAGATAAAACAGGCCTTGTGACACCTAAGAGAGAAATTGTTAATTTTAGCTAATGTAACTATTGGATATGCTTCAATATGGTTTCCATATTTCCTTGGGAGAAAATTTAACTTTCTAAGAGTTCTCATAATCAAACTCTTTCCTTTTCCCACTGGTCAAGAATGAGTTTCAAGACTTAAAGATGTTTGTGAAAAGTTTCAATGCCACATATGAGGAAGGTGCTTAGTTTGGCATAGACACATGTCCACATTAGTTTCATGACACTTCCTATACATCATTCAAATTCATTGTAACTTATTTCCACCATTGGACACTTATCATTGTGACTCTTCAACTTCCCTTTTCTCTATCTTCTTCTAAAATTGTATAAGCATGAGCCATCTTGGCTATTGTAAAGGAGACCACAAATATTATGCAAAGGCTCTAGTGGTACGACATAGAATTTCATCTTTAAACTTTGAATTAAATTTGTATTCTAAGTTAATAACATTTTTCCTATGTGTGTGAGTGATTTATAGTGGAGCGAACTGATGGTGTCATCCTTACTCCTCTTTATCCTTTATGTTTAGGTAAGAGTTCTGATATTCATAGGTCATGTGAAGTGTATGAATGTAGTAGGATCCTTTTCAATCATGTAATTGCTTCTATGGTGTGTAATCTAACCCTTGATCATTTATCTTTTTTATTATCATATGTATGTCTACCTTCACATTGAAACACTATGTTAGGATCCTTCAATGCATAGAATTAGTCTTGGAAATCCATGTTGTTTAATAGGAGTTTGATTGTCTATGATATATTTCTTGGTATATCACCCCTTTAGTGTAGTTTCCTATTCATGCAAACTCCTAACCCTATTCCCAAAAATAAGTATAATATTAGGTGATAAGCACTTAAAGATGAATCTAGGGAGCTAACCCTCATAATCTAGAGAATCATCTCTATTAAATGTTCCCACAAACTTGAGAGATGATTCCATGTTTCATAAAATTATAAAAGTTTCATAGAGCATCATAGGGTGCATAATTTGATGACAATAGTTACCAAATGTTTTGAGACACAAGGTGGGATCAATAAATCCATTATAGATGATGCTGGGGTTGATACCTCCTATGTTAATATTAGAACTTTGAGCTACTAAAATTGTATTTTGTATATATTTGATGTTTTTATTGATGAATGGTGGTTGTGGTATAAGTTACCATGGGCATCCCTAAGTGGGGGAGGGGGCATTCAAATTATTTGCTCCTCATGAAACCTGGTGAGTTTGGTTTTGGAGATGTATGATATGATTTTCCATTATTATCATCTAATTTGCATTATTGGTTTGAAAAGTATGCACTTGGTTAATCATTTATAAGAGGAGTTGATTGGTTTGAGAAACATTTTAAGTATTGGATGCAACATGTGATGCATTAGTATTAAGGGAGGTATGAAGATCTTGGGATGCACTATGAGTGTGCAATTAGGTAGTGGCATTAGTTGCATTGTTATCAAAATAAGCATTGGTAGCATAGTTAAGGATGTGGGTATTTTGAAGAGGCCCACTAGAAGTTGAACTGACCATGTTGATATAAATACATGGAATGGATGTTGAAGAAGACATAAAAGATAGTGTTATGAGGTGGAAAGGAGACAATATACATAGGAAATATTGGGATGCAAAGAAAGGTATTCCCCCAAATTCATGGGAAAAGTTACGGGAGGGTGAATGGGGGTCTGCTATATGAGGTCCCATCATTTGATTATAGATGGTTGTAGGATCTTATTTTCTATGTTTAGGGTTTTCATTAATTTATAAAAGCATTTATGTGGTATATTCAAGATCACACTCATAAATAAAACCTAGGGTTAAGAGTTGAGGAATGATGGGGAGGAGTCCCATAGTTGGTGGTGTGGGTGCAAACATTGGTATTAATTTGATACATGATGAGTGCCACAAGATGTGTCTTAGGGAACCTATTAGGGTTGGTCAAAGTCATCATGTTTGATTGATTCAATTATATATTATCCTTAAGCAATAAATTCATTTTGAAGGAAATAAATTAAAATTTTGGTAAAAAGAAAAGTCCTCTAGTAGGATACATAGTTGACCCAATCAAAACTATCTTGTAGGATAGTAAACATAACATGATATAAAATATGCAATCAAAATAGTTAATTATGTTCCATAAGTGGTAAAGTGAGAGAGTCTAAAATACACATAGTCAGATAGGTTGACTATGTATTGAATATAAACATAACAATCAACTTATAAGAGGCTTGGTCTAATAGAATGACTATGTTATATGGTAAACATAGACTATAAGGGACACAGTTGATCAAATCGACTATTTTTTTAATTTAGGGACACATTTTGATAATTATGATTATAGACAATGTAGTTTCAGTTTTAAGAATACTTTAAATAAAGACACAAATAACTATATCTACCCAACCAATTTAGTCATGGTACACAACACAAACTTTCCCCAATGTTGGTTGATACAAGTTATATAATACATCTTACAATGATCAAGGAACAAGTGACAAATAAAAATGCTAATCTAAGTGGTCATTACTAAATGTTTTAATTTATAATAATTTTTGAAATAAATGTGACAGAGAGTTGGCTATAATAAGGAACTAGAAAATTAATCTAAGAATAGTTTCAGGTAGTTGAGGTTAAAAGGGATCTATATTTATGATGGTACTAGATTAGTATTAGTTCCTACCCCCCTCACTTCACAATAATATAATGATAAGGGAGTCAGGTGATTTTCTAATCTATACCATCAACCATGTATTTTTAATTGGCCGAAAAACCACGTCAGACTCCCCCTTGGTGATGAAATCCAAGTAGGTATCCCTTGGGTAGAATTTGGTTTTATACTTTTTGATGTTATGTGGTTAGTAACTATGCAAAAAAATAAAAATAGTATTACTAAATTGAGACATTAAAAACCTCCTATTTAGTATATGTGCATTACTCTAAGCAAGCAAGAAGCAAAAATGAAAAGTGAATTAATTACTAGAAAGATAGGTTAATTATTTTATTTTATGAGTACATAACCAGTTAAGATGACTAGGGATATATATAAATAATAAATAATAGAATTGATAGGATCAATGCTATATTTTAAAGAAAGAACCAAAATAATATACTTGAATAAGTGAACTGAGTCTTCTAGATAAGAAAGCAAACTATACAACTATGGAGATCGAGTTGACCTAGTTCATTGTAGGGTTATAGTTTTATAGACTAAAAAATGTGAAAAATAGGATTGTAAATAGAGAAAATAAATGACTAAGAAGGTAATAATGACCTAATAATTTTTGAATATGTTGATGTTTTTGTTTTTATACTATGTTTTTAGATGATGATGTTTATTCTGCTACCAAACTTGACTAGGTCGACAGAGTCTAGAAACCTATATGTAAATAAGATAAGTATGTCCTATTGATTGATCTAGTAACCTATTGTTGAAGATAACCTACACAAATAAATATAGAGTTGATCATAGTGACTATGTGTTAAACCTACATATACAATGTTAAACTGTATCAATAGATTCAATCTAATAATGTAATATATATATATATATATATATATATATATATATATATATATATATATATATATATATATATATATATATATATATATATATAATAGATGATAATAACTAAATGTATGAAGGAAGAAAACAAGGGTTATTTCACATTGGGTACACCAAAATATATACAAGGTAAATTGAAGATAATCGAAAAACCAATCCTAGCTTAGAGAAGATAAGTAACACTAGCCCTTTTGCTTGTTGGTATATTTAGACAATCGAGGTGATGACCAATATGGATCTTCTATACTTAACCAAGGGGTCCCTTACCATAAAAATATCATTAGAGAGGGTTCTAGAGATTAGAGTCAAGCAACACCATATAATAACCCTAGATAGGGAATTGTTTTTTTATTCACAAGTGAATTACAAATTAAATAAAAATCTAACCTAGTTCTTACAAAAACACATGGCACAAAATGAGGGTAATAAGCATGAAAGTAAACATGAATATAAGAAATCTACTCAAGTCAATATAGAGTAAATCCTAATCTATGGATAGATAATCATATAAGATAACATATGCAAATATATGTACTTTAATAAAGAGGGGTAAGAGTTATAAATAATTACCTTTGAATATGAACCCATCGAGTCCCAATCTCTCCATTGTCCAAGGTGATTCAAAAGAGGTTATTTCAGTTTGTAAAGATAACAAATAGAGGTTAGCTCTAGGCTAAACAACTTATCCTATGCATCCAAAATGCTTATCCATAAGACAAGATTCATATCTCCAACTACAATATTGAAATCCTAAGATATTTTCCTCATGTAGAATGGTCAATGAGAAAATGCACAAATATTTAATTAGTCCTATGTCTTCCTATAATGGTGAAAATAATGTGTATTTATAACTTGATATAACTCTAAACTCTGCCAAAGTTTTATCAGACAAAGTCAGCCCAATCAACCCTATTTATTTAATTAATAAAAGCATTTAGGTCTCAAACTAGGTTAATTGAAGCTAACCTAATCCTATAACATTCTCATATATTTTAAATAAAGGGTCATCCCACACTAATTTTTTTTTATAAAACTTAAAAAGTGGTTTTAGCCTTGGTAGGGGTTTTTTGAGCTGGTGAATTTCTTGGAAGAGTGTGTAAGGAAGGTGTCAAATCTTAGGTAAGTATATAAAAAAAGTTTTTGTTAGTTTCAAGTGGTGGTATAGGGGAAAAAAATCTTACAAAACACTAATGATCTGCCCACTCCTTTCCTAATGCACCTTTTAATGCGTGCACTTAGAGATATTGAGTCTCGATGAGTTCCTAGAAGAGATAAAACATCAATAATTAAAAAAATTTATAAATATTATGTGTATACATAATGTTCCTAGTGATCTCAATAAATAATGGAATAAATCTTCTTATAAAATGAACCTTAGCAAAGAATGAGTGAGTATCATGTTTGATGGTTGGTAGGGACAATTATTAGATGGATTTTATTCCTTATGGATCAATCTTGGTGCCTTATTTAGAAACCACATGGCCCAAGAGCTTATCTTTTTTTAATATAAAGATATACTTTTTGGGATTCAAAGAAATACTTTGAGAGTGGCACCTTTCAAAAAACTTTCTCAGGTGCTCAACATGGTCTTCTATTTTCCTTGAAAAGACTATGAGATCATCTAGATAAATCACAATGATTTTATTTTTCATGTTGTATAACACCACGTCCATCTCCATTTCAACTATTTCCCCTACATTGGTGAGGCCAAAAGTCATCTTTCCATAGGTGAATGTTCCCCATGGGGTAGTGAAAGTTTACTTGAATTGATCTTATGTAGTTACTTCAAGTTGGTTATATTCAGAGAAACCATTTAACATAGTCATCATTTAAAATCATATAATGTATTGTAAAATTTTATCCATGATTAGTATGGGTTAGTTATCTTTGAATGAAGCTAGAATGAGATTGCAAAACTACAAACAAATTTTGACTTACACATTCTTAATTCATATAATAGTTATGTTGTCCACCTAAGTTGATTTCTAGATAGAGAAGATAATCCTTGCATTTAACATCATTTTGATCTTTTCATAAATATTGCTAGTAATTTTTGGATTATAGTGCCTCAATTTCTACCTGTATGGATTGAAACCATGTTTTAATAGATTGTTATGCTACATGATTTTTGGTTTAAAAGACTTTATATCTATACAACATGAAGTTAATAAATATTTTTAGAGATTAAAGAGAGTGATGAACTTTATATGATTTTCTTTAAAACATAATTTTATAATACTAGCATACCTTATCTTTTTCTCACTACCATTATTGACCTTCTGATATTCAAGGGATCCTCTAGAATTTTATTAAATCTTATGATTGTTGTACCTATCATGATTTTCAAATATCTCTTCTAATAAATGAGTCATTTTGAGATTTTATTTCACTTCAACTATATGACATTGTATTTTAGTTGATTATCCTTCATGTCAATCATTTTTGAAGTATGTTCGTATATTTTTTATGAGGTAGAATGTTCTCTATATGTAGCAGAGCTTCCATGAAAAAACATATTTCTAAAATTATCTCATTATTCAAAGAAAGTGATTATTTATTCATCATCGTTAAATAATTTCTAATACTTCAAATTATCTAGCTCAGTGAGGAAATATACCATTTCAATGACATACCAACCACTAATAATTTATGGTAGAGGAGCCATCAAAGAGGAAGATAAAAATCATGTGTCAATTTTAGAGTTTTTTACTCTAGAGATTTCATTTATAGAGAAAGTTTTTAAGGCCTCACTATAGTCTCAAAACCTATTGTTTTAATTTTTGATTATATCATTTTTTACTTGATATTAACCTCCTACCTTATTGATGATCAATTTTACATCACCTTTCACTTTGATTTTTTGAATGACCATTTCTTATGCTACTTTTAATCCTAGTAGCAATGTTTCATATTTGATAATATTTTATTTTGCATTCAAACTAAATTTTGTATGAGAAAGGGAATAATTTATTATGAGGATAAATCCATAGTAAGCCAATGTGTGAGCCAATTATTGTGAAGATTATGTGAAAGTTTAGAGGCCATATATCATTAAAGTCACCTTCTACCAACTCAAGAAGTTCTAGATCTTTTAGTCATCATCATGTAAGTTTCAAGCATTATTTATTCATATAATATGTTTTCTTAGTGATCATTCGAATTATATACTAAGAGCTTGGCCTTGGTTTTAGTGAGTAATATCTCATTAAATCTATTTACAAGAACTACTACCTAGGTCCAATCTAGTCTAATTTATGATTTGAGATATTTTTAAAAAATACCTTCTCAAAATCATTTCATAGTTAGGGGGATGTTTTCTAGTAGTAAGATCATATTCATTCTCTTCTTGAGAAAATTTTCTAGAGCAACTTGTGACTATTTTACCTTCCCAAAAAATTTAACCTACTTAGCCTGGATGTTGAAACAATTTCCAAATGCTATACTACAATTCAATCCCAATGCATGTACAACTTAAGATAGAATGACATTATCTGAAGCTCCTAAATTAATTATACAGTTGTTCAATTTATAGTCATCTATTAAAAGAGGCACATAAAAGTTTGGGTCTTTCATTAATATAAGTAGTAATGTTCACCTTATTCTACAAGCTAGAATCAACCATTTTGATATGTGATCCTTAAATAGGTATGTTATAGCTTCCTCACTTGATGAACTTGCCCTATCTATCTGTCTTTTCATAATTTATCTTAATTTATTTAGTTTGATAAATATGAACCTTAGTCTTTCTCATGTCATCAAATATGTCAAAAGAACAATTTACAAGTTCTTTATTGATAAATAAATGACGGTATTTTGAACTCCCATACCTTTATAAATATTTATCCTTTGATAAATTCAGCAAATGGGTACCTCTGTTGAGAACAAATTTTAGCATAATTACCACTTTAGGATCCTCTTTTTAATTTTGATTTTCAGGTTCTTTATTAATATTAAAATTTATCATGCTCTCATTCTAAGCTCAAGTAAATACTAAATATGAATTTCTATTCATATCTTCAACATTTTATTCATAATCATGACCTTCAAGTTCATATTCAAAACAACCCATAATGGACTCACCATCAGTTTCCTAAATTTTAGGATCATAAGTTTCCTAGAACACCTTCTTCAGATGGTTATTTAATAATGCTATGTTGCTACATTATATCCATTCCAAGATAGTTTGAACCATCATGATCATTGGTGGTATTAAAAATCACATTCAATGAATGACAGTGTGTGGTACTTCAATATCAAGTGGAGGAGTTGAATGAGGTATTAAATATAGGATGAATTTTTCCATGATATGGAATAAAAGGCCTCCTAATTATATCTTTGTATGAATAATTATTTCCTTGAAGGATATATTTCTTTGAAGCTAGGATATCATTTGCCAATTTATGACTCAAAGGGTCTAATGAATTATGATTTTAATTTTCAAAGATGTCTTTCTTCATTTTTGCATCAATGATCATGTCAAATTCAATTTATATATATTTAATTTATGTGGATTCCAATGTTTTAGGGTGATTCCTTCATAGGAAGAAGCTTACTTTAGGTTCTTGTGCATTTAAAAAGAAACATTTCTTATTTTCTATTGTGGGCATTAGAGTAGTATGGATTTTATTCACCAACATGTTAAAATGGGCTATGTAATATCTTATTGGTTCATTGTAGTCTTTTTTAATATGAGATAATTTTTCCAAAATGACAGTGCTCATCTCTAATAGGTTTAAATATTTTCTCACAATTTTCACTCATTGTTTGCCAATATAGAATGAAAGTAGAAGGCAGGTCATGGAACCACTCTATGGATCCTTCAGCCAATTTTTCTATGAATAATATAATCATCACATCTTCATGTTCAACATTGAGGATGCCACATACAAATAATAAATACATTAAGTGTTCTTTAGGTTTTTTTATCCCTTCAGCGATGAACTTAGGGAAATTATTTCTTAATTCTTTTGTAAACATGTAAATTTGAGAACCTAAAACTAGTGAGCCTATATAATCACCCTAAGGTAAAACAATAGCCATGTTATGAACGTTTATTACTTTAGATATAAATATATCCAACAATTATAAGAAAAATTTAATGGTTGTACCTCTTTTATTCATTTTGGTGAATGTTTGAAACTATTTTATTATTTAAAATCAAATAAGAAATTAGAAATTCATTTTTTATTTATGGATCTTGTGTACCTTATATCATCAAATATGCTGAAAAATCTCAAGGGACTCTAATAACTATTCTCATAGTAACAAATGTAATGAATTTTTTATAAAAATCAACATGGCTTTCTTCTTCATCTATCTTGGTTTCATCTCTTTGAAACTAAGAATTATTCACCTTGTGGTACTAGGGAAACTACCATAAATTAAAACAAATATATAGTTGTGTAACTTGTGTCTAATCGAGTTTTGGTTGGATACATGGGTTCTAATTTCTAGGGATGATCATAGAAATGAATATTGCTGAAATATTTTGGATTGCATGAAAACCACATAATATGCCCCAAAATGGGTGCCAAACACTGTTGGGTGATTTATTTGGTACTTCACATCAAAATTGAGTTTCATAATAGTACTTGATATAAAATTTCTCTCCTCTATTATGAATGGAGGTTACCTATATTGAAAGTATAAAAAAAAGTTTAATTATATATAATATTTACATGTTGAATAGAGGTGATTTATATAATAACATTCAACTGAAATAAAATGTCAAGAAGGAAGGTGACGTGTCATAAGAAAATGAGAAAACATAAATTTCAATTACTTCTATAATAGAATAAATAAAAATATTAGTTTTATTTAGGAGATAATATGCAATTCATGCTTGGAACAATGAGAAATGTATCAAAAAAATGAAAACACATACCCATTAAAGAAATAAACTAACACAAAGTTTAAGTAGTTTTTCATTCTTAGACAAAGAGTGAACAAAATGTTTCCTTCTTCTACCTCTTTAGGTCTCTAGAATATGGACATCAAAAAACCCTTTTATAATATCCATTTATTGTATTTATATTAAAAGGGAGTGGGTTGACCCATCACATTCTATGTGACCTTTCACATTCCATTTTTATCATATTCCATCTTTTAACTTTTTTAATTTATTAAAAATAAATTACAAATTTCTTAAAATAGAAAATAGATAAAAAGAGAAAAGATAAACTAAAGACGCTATTAAGGAGCCTTTGATGACATTGTGGTTGGTGATGAAGATCTTGGTGTATCTAAAGCACTTTAAGATTTCTCTTTATCTTGAGCAATCTGGAATTTTCTAAACTTATTTAATTCTTCTATAGCATCATGACCTTTTGTAACTACCACATTATTACACTATTCTATCCATCTCTTAGAACCTATAATCATTTTATTTGGAAGAACTTCAAGATCAACTCGTTGGTTATTCATTTCATTGATCAAGACATGGATGTCACTTATTATGGACATGAAAGTTAAACTAAAAGATATTTATTTGAAGAGTTTTATCTTTATAACTTTACTAAATTTCTATTTGACTTCATCCACGATATGCAAGATGATTGAATCCTCTTATAACATGTCTTAATTAATATCATCTAATATATTATGGACTAAAATATTTTTCTCTTTCATGGTATTAACCTAATATTTTTATTATTTTACTATCCACTTCATAAATTTTATCTTCATGAGAATGAATTAATACCACTTACATGCATGTTTCATCCTCTGGTTTCTCAAAAATTCCATCCTTAAGCATGTCATATATTTCAAATTTGATAATATTATGAATTTATTCTTTCACATCCTCCCATATGTTGAAATCGATGGTGTGATCCTTGATCTATTGACCTATATTAATGACCTCGTTGTTAATTATTTTAAACAATTTCATCACCTCCTCAATATATTTTATTCCTATCCCTAACACTTCCTCCACCCAAGATTTAAAAATATTTCTATATGAATTTTAATTATTTATTATGGAAATGGATACCTCACTTATTCCTAGTAATTGATAAAGAAAATCAATCTAAGGTGCAATGGATGTGTCAACTTGATTTAGGAGGTGGGTGACATACCCTACCAATAATTTCATTTGATCATAGAAATTTTATTGAGTGAGTTAATATTGTTCTAACATATATATGATTATTTCATTCATCTCTATGAATTTAGGGATACCACTTTCCCCAATTACCTCTATATGTGATAGTCTATTGAGATTATAATAACTCACACTCATCTCCAAGACATCCTTCTCAACATTAGGTTCTATAATTTCAATAAATGAAGAGCCAGAGGAATTTAACACTAATATGGAGGTAGCTTTAGAATTATTTGGAGGAGTATTTTTAAGGTTATTAGATAAAGCATTAAAATTAGTTAGGTATACTTCTAACAAGCTCCTTTTATTTTTTTATCATAAGCTACATCCATGGGAATGACATAAAACTAAAAGGGGTCATTTGAGTTATAATTGGAGGGGAGTGCGAGATATTTTTAAGGAGTAGCATTTGGAAGATAATGAAGGAAACTTTGGGAGAGTGAATGGGATGAAGGAATTACCACCTTATCTTCTTTCTAAGGTGTCTTTTATGTTGTGTTGGTGACAAGAAGAGAAGATTCATCAAGGGGAGTTGAAGAAGACTACATCACTATAGTTTTATTTGTTATCTTATTCCTACCAACTATAGGACTTTCTTCACATGTTTTACTTAGTTGTCTACCCTGATTAATATCATCATCATAACCATAATTAGAACATAATGAACTTAGTGATTTAATTATAATTATAATTCTTCTCTTCCTTGGAGTCAATGTATGAGCCTATTTAGGAGGAAATGAAGTTTTTACTATTTTAAACCTCCTACTCTAGTTACATAAAAAAACCTTTGATAAAAACATTTATGGTGATCATCCATACTCTTTAAGTTTACATGTGTACATAAAATAGTTAAATTATTAAAAAAATTATCATAAGTAAGGTAGATATTTATACCCTAGCTATGCATTCTAGACCAATGAGTTTAGTCATGTAATCAACCATGCCCTTAGGAACCCATTATCCAATGAATGCCTGTATCTAATCTATGGTCATTTAGCTCTAGTTTATCTTGAATACCTAGTATTTAGTTGAATGGTCCACCCAATAGTCCTCCAAGCGATGCACATATTTATAGGTTACACAAATATGAAGACATATTTTCACATATTTTTTTATGTCCATAGTAGATAAACTGGCATATGATTAGAGAGTGAATTGGGAGTTGGTTGATTTAATGTATCGACTGTTGATAGTTTTATTATAAGTGAAGTGTCCTAGATAAAAATTTAAAGAGACACCTAATATGTCTATCAATATATTGTTTGTATACTCCACCCAATTGTCTACATATCTCTATAAATACTATCTTCTAAATAGCTGACCATGGGAGTCTCAATGGGTATCCTTCAAAACCACCAACCATGATGTAGATGTATTTATTATATTGAAAATATAAGATACCATATTGGTTTTTTAGGTTTGTTTATTCATCACAAATCCTTCTTTCTCACTCATCATCAAGAGTCTACATTGCTCTCATGGTGAATGTGTTACTCACCCATGTGAAATGTAATAGTCTATTTAGGAGGAGTTAAAGGCCTTCCTCTTTTTGAAACTCATTTCCAAATTACTTCAAAAGAATTCTAATCCAACTATTTCTTGGTTCTAGCCCATAATATTTATGTTTATACATGTACATAGGACATTTATATTATTGACCAATTTATCATAAGGGAGAGATTGATACCCTAGTTGTGTATTCTATACCAATGAGTTTATTCATGTCAACAATCATTATCTTAAGAACCAATTCTTTAGTGAATGTCTTTATCTGATATATGGTTCTTAAGCTCTAGTCTCTCTTGACTACCTCATATTCATTTTAATATTCCACCTGGAAATCGTCCCAGTGAGGAACATGTTCATAGATTGAACCGATACCAAGACATCTTTACACATATTTATTCATGTCCATAGCATGTTAACTAGCATATGATTAGAGAGTGAATTGGGAGATGGTTGTTTTAATGTTTTTAGTGTTTATTGTTGTCTTATAAGTGAAGTTTCCCTAAGATAAATGGAAAGATACACATAATACATGGCTATCCATGTAGTGTTTATGTACTACACCCAATTGTCTACATAGATGTATCGATACTATCTTAGCAATGGATAATATTAGGAGTCTCAATGGGTAGCCTTCAAAACAACCAACCCTAACGTAGATGAATTTATGATATTGAAAATATAAGCTATCATATTGGTTTATTAGTATGGTTTCTTCATCATAAATACTTCTAACCCAATCCTCATCAAGAATATACACTACTTTCATGGTGAATGCATTGTCCACCCTTATGAAATGTTTATTTCATTCTTCTAGCATTAGATGGTGAAAATTATTTTATACTTACTTGATGGGATTAATAATACAATGCTATAAAATCCTTGGTTAAACCATATAGGTAGCCAAAGAGTACACCACATAAGAATTCATAAAGAATTTCTTCATCAAGTGTACATATAAAAGTTAGAGATGCAGGGAATCACTCATCTGAATATCATATAAAAGGACATAAAATTCATGGTCTCAATTTATCCATGAACTAACGCATTATAGAATAGGGATTTGAGAGCTTTATGACACATTTTATGGTTCATAAAATAGAGTCCATATGTGAAATATATGAATGGTCAATCTTTTGGGTAGAGTTAGTCAATGTGACATGGTCAAATTTTGTCAATTGGTGGTTAATATGATTCAGTAGGTAGGTTGATATGACAATCATATGAATCATGTATAGACACATGACATTGGTTTCAATGATGGGAATTAAAAATAATACATGGATGATTCTATGTTTTTAAAAGATTAAAAAAATGAATGAAAAACCCATTATCATGTGGAAGCCTTTAAAATGTATGGAGATACATGGATCCTTCAATGGGACATGTAAAAGGCTTATTTTAATCCATCTAAAAATTATTCTAACTCATGATGGGGACAGAGATAAAAGGTTAAATATAATACTTACCAAATTTAATGCTAAAAAAATAAGAACCATGTAAAGGCCACAAATAGATAAGGCCTTAAAATCCCATGTTGAGGATAATTTAAAAATTATTTGAATACAAATATTTGGGGATAATTATAACCCCAATAAATTTTGTGAGAGGATGATGTTAACCCCAAAAAATTTATAGGGATATTATCCCATATTCAATGTAAATAGATAATTATCACCCCATTTAAATTTAAATGGGATAATTATCTAACCCACCAAATGTGGACCCCAAATAAGTATAAATATGGGTCATGGGGTCATTTGGAAACATAATAAAAGTGGTAGTTCATTCTCAATCTAAAGATTTCAAAATCTAAGAAAATTAAAGAGGAGAAGTGAATGTAATTTTTTAAAGCAATAGCCAACATGTAAAAAACATTTGACAGAGAGTTTTATAGTTGGTTCTAATCGAGTTTTAAAAATAAGATATTTGACTCAATATTATTCTTGAGTTATTCTATCACAAGATTAGATATTGGAGACTGCATTTTCTATTAGTTCTAGAGCTCACATATTATTGATGTAATATTTTTCTTTTACTTTTACGTTAATATATCAATTTTTCTACTTAGTGAACTCAAATATGTAGGTAAATAAGGTTGAACTCCATTATAAATTTATTGTGTTATGTTAGATAAATCTTAGTTGATTTTGTATAATAATTATAACATACTAGTTATTCATTTTCAATTTAAAAATAAATTGAAGCATTATTAAAATCTATTTAAAAATGTGTAAAAAGACCTAGGGGTCATTTGCCATTTATAAATCAATTTTGGTATCAGAGTGGTTCATTTTAGTTCAGTTAACCTAGTATGAGTGACTAAAATCCACCTTTATTTTTCTTTTTGACTCATCTATAGATAACAATGGATCCATTTGTGGTGAAATTTTAGTTGATTTTGAACATGATGGTCATCAATCTGGTATAAATTCTAACATTATATCACCATAAACAAGAATGATAAATTCAAGAACTAGGTAAGAGCATTGACTCTCTATGAGTAGAGATCTAGAGAGAGTGTGATTAGAGGAAGAGGATGCATGAAGATTTGTAAGTATTTAGACATTATGATAGAAGAGGAAATGTTGCCTACAAATATTGGATATTGCATTTAAGTCAAGTTATACATTAGTTCAAGAAGAGAAACAAGGGAAAATTCAAGGCACCAACTATTTCTATAGCTAGTCAATCATTCAAACCAAATGTACATCATTAGTCAGCTTTAGAGACTACATTGTGATAAAATATACCATTCAAATTTCCAAATACTATGATACACTTTGATAACAACTAAATTTATAATTTCACTGCTATAATTCAGGGTATGTTTGTGAAGATTGAGTTTGATTGGAGCATTGGAGCTATTGACATCACTAAAGGTATCATATAATATTTGGGATTAGAAGTTATTTCAATACCCCACACCAAGACATTTAGATCAACTGTTGGCATGGTATGTGGAAACATGATACATTATTATATGTTGAATTCTAGTATTGGAGGCCTATTCCTTGATCAAGTTTCTCTTAACATTGTCCCAAAAGAAGCAAAAGAGATCATTTTGGGTAATTTATATCTCACATCTCGATAGGCTATGTATAAAGCATTGGGAAATGGAATCTATCTAACTAAAGACCATGCTTATAAAATCTAATTTGGCATGAGTCAGATGACCAAACTATATTTTAGATACATCAACAAATCTTTGGATTTATACACACTATGTAGTCATCATGAAGCTAATAATTTAATTACAAAAGCTAATAATGCTATGATAATTGAATTATCTTTTAATTATAGTGAAAATAGTCTAAATTATAAATATATAATTAATGAGACTCCTACTTTTTGGAATACTAAGTGTACAAAGGATACATTATATTATTTTTCCTCACACCAAAGTATAAATGATGATTATTTTTATCTATATAAAAACACAAAGGGCATAGCAAGATATTATCCAAGATGGAATATGAGGGAAAGGGCCTTGGAATCAATATCTAATGTATGAACAAGCTTTTTCAAGGTGAGGAACGACCATGATATGCCAGATTAGGTTATGGTGATGGCACTGGATGGGAATATTACAAAAGAGCTAGAGTAAGATGAAAAGTAGAGCCATATTCACTATAGAGTGAGTATAAATAAGATGAATATCTATAAGAATAAGATAGTGAATTCTTTTCTAAAAATACTTCCTATGACGATAGACCTATAAACTATGGGAAGTATAAGTAATCTAATGTCTATTTTGAATATGAAAAGAATGGTGTTATAACAAATAAGGTGATCAAGAAAATATGGCCAAATAAATAAGACAATAAATATTTCAATAAGGGTCATCATGAAATTGACAAAGGAAGAAATTATTGTTCACCACTATACTTAGAAGAATGCAAAAAAGTTGTGTAAGTATCAATAGGCAAGCACGACATTACTATTCCTATATAGTGAGAAGTAAAACCTTCATAGTCCATCTAGAAATCAACTTGTTCATGCAAAAAAATCAATTGCCATGGAATGTTAATAATTTTCTCCATGTAAGATTTATTTCTAAAAATACAAAAATATATACTCTTTTTTATAATGCATTTTGGGCAAAAGAAATTTATGAGGAGATTTTTTGGAAACTAGGACTCCAAACTAAGCCATATTCTAACCTTAATCCACTATAATAATTATGTACTAATGATAAAGTATAGGTAATAATAACATGTCAATTAAGATTTATCATCAATTCCATGTTTATTGATGAAGTGGATCTAGATGTGGTTCTACTAGATATTGTTGGTATTGTTTTGGGCAGTCTTTATTTGTATATTAAAAAGGTTACTTTATATAAGGAGGAAAATATGTATGAGATTGTAAAATATAGGATAGAATGTATTGTGAGAGTGCACAACCTGAAATAAGGGAAATGTTTTCAAATATAACTTGTCATTATATTCCTTATATTTGGGCTAGTTACAGGAGGACATTATTGAGAAAAATGTAATATGCTCTTGTATGTTTTTCTCTATGCAAGAATATGTTTTGGTAAATAAGAGAGACATAAAACTTCTCAAAAGGGTAAAATGGACCTTCAATTCAGTGGAGATTAGACTTTTGGAGAATAAAATCCTTCTTAGTGGGAAGGTGTGATCAAGAAATCATCTACCCAGATAAAAAATAAATGATCTCAATTTGTCTCCAAACTAACATAGTATAAAAGAGGGATTTGAGAGATTTATAGCACTTTTCATGGTTCCTAAAAAGGATTTCATATGTGAAAGATATGGATGGTCAAAGTAAGTCAAAGTGATGTGGTTAAAATTGGTAAATTGGTGGTCAACATGTGTTAACAAGTAGGTGGGTGCGACAAGTGGATGAATCATGTATGTACATGTGACATTAGTTTAAATGATGGGCATTAAATTAATATATGGATGATTCCATGAATTTTAAAAGTTTATAAAAATTCATGAAATACCCATGATCATGTGGAAGCCTTTAAAAGTCATGGAGATACATGGATTATTCAATGGTCCATGTAAAATTATTATTTTTAATGATTTGAAAAGTTTTCTAACTCACGATGGGGAAAAAGATAAAAGTCTAAATATAAGCCTTATTCAATGTAATGCTTTTATTTAAAGAAGTCATGTAAAGGCCACAAATGGATAAATCCTTCAAATCTCATGATGAGAATAACTTTTAAAGGGTTTAAGTCCAAATATTTTGGGATAATTATAACCCCAATAAAATTTCTCAAAAGATTATGTTCATCGCACTAAAAATTTAGCAATAATATGACATAATAATTTAAATGGATGATTATCGCCCCATTTAAATTTAAAGGGGATAATTATCAAATCCACTAAATTTTTACCCCAAAAAAATATAAATAGGGGTTAGGGGGTCATTTGGAAACACAACAGTAGTGTGAATTCATTCTCAATATAAAGAGTTCAAGATCCAACATAAGCATTAAAGATAATCATAAGCAAGTTTTTGAAGCCTCAGGTAACTTTTGAAAAACATTTGATAGAGAGTATTGTAATTAGTTCTTATCGAGTTTTTGAAATGGGATATTTGACTTAGTATTATTTTTATGTTATTCCTTCACAAGATTAGATATTACAGACTACACTACTCATCAGATCTAGTGCTAACATATTGCTTATGTAAGAGTTTTATTTTACTTTTACATTAATATATTGATTCTAGTACTTATCAAACCCATAGACATAGCCCAATAAGGGTGAACTCCATTATTAATTTACTATTTTATGTTTCATAAATCTTAGTTGATTTTACATAATAATTATAAAATCTCCTTTTTTCATTTCCAATTTATAAAGAAACTGAAGAATTATTAGGATCTATTTAGAAAAGTGAAAAAATACCTAGGGGTAACTTATCATTTACGAATCAGTCACTAATCTTTTCTCCCCATCAGATAAATTGTATTTTATGGTAGATGATACTCATTGGCATGAACATCCTAAAGGTGGAAAATCTTGTTATTTTCATTGCCTCACACTTGATTGAGGAGAATGATCATGTATGAAAGTTTTTCATGAAAATATTCTCTGTAAGACTTATTTATAAATTTAGATTCTTTCCCTTTTATTCTTCAACCATGAATTATTCATTATATTCAAACTTTTAGTTGTATCCTTATCCCAATATTTTTGTCCTTTATCAATACTCATGTTGATGATGTCTTCAAGAAATTAGATTTCCAGTGTCATCCCCATTATATTACTAACTAATTTGGCCACAAGCATTCCACTACTAGATTTGATGTCATGAGTTACCAAGTCATAGTTTATCACATAGGAGAATACCAGGTCTAGACATTGAACATAAGTTAAGAAACCTATTTCCTAAGAAAGGTCATTTTCCACAAGATAAGTAATAAAAATACTTGGGTTTTATGAATTTAGCCAATAAAGGAATTATTATAAGTCCACATGTAAAACCTAAGACTCAATTATCTAAGGATATCATTTAATAAAACCAATAATGGATCATACTGAATATATTTATACTTCATACTAACTACTTTGAGGTATACAAAGGCAGGTTCCTAGGGAAGAGTTACAAGTCTAAGTAGATCCAGGGGTAGGAAATGTTGGATTAGTTGGAATGAATGGGTAAAAATGGTCATATGTTAATATATTTATTTAAGTGAAATAATATCCAAATAGGATTTTGGAAAAAATATAAACTTAAGGTAAATTATTAGCAAGGTGTTGTAAATTTTCATAGGGAATGCAAAATTTTTTGATAGGGATTTGCTAGTACGGATAAAATACGGGGTAAGATTAAAACTTATTAGAACTAGGTATTAGGTATAAATGAATGGAAAAAATGATTTTTTGATATATGTAAGATTCCATGAATGGTTTGGCACATAACAACTGGCCACTCAAGGTTACACACATAAGAGAGTGTCATCTCGCTTATTTCGTCTAGTATATGGGAATGGGATAAGGCCCACATTTATACAGACATGAATATTTAGGTTTCATATTACTAGCCACATTTGATACATGGGTGCATACATGTGATACATATAGATTCACTAGTGTATATCCTTGGTGGCTATTCGATTGGTCGAGTCTAGTGTGTAGGTACGAGCACAAAAAGGCTTGAAAAATATTTGAAACAAATTTCCTTATTTTGTAAAAAAATTCTCACCACTTTAGATTTAACTTAGTGTTAAACATGAAGACTGAGATATTATACTAATGTGTATTTTAAATTAACAATGTTAATTATTGGTATAATAGGATCAATGAAAGAAATTAATTCCAAGTTATGAGTTTTTAGGGAATTAAGTTTTGTTAACAACCTATTGGTTTAATATTCGTAAGTGGAACATTTTTTTTACCACATATGGTTTAGATATGAATGTGAATATAAATATACTTGAGAGATGTTTATAGATTATGGATCTAACTTAAGGTGATTGTAAATTAAAAAATGAAAAAAAAAGGGAAAGGTAGGGTAAAAAAGTAGCCTTGTGGACCAAACATGATGAAAACTTTCTATGATGACTCTTGATCTAGGGACTAGAAAAGCAAACATGGAGAAATATTTACTACAAGTTACTATAAGTACATCAAAAATCAAAGACAATTAAGAATCCAAAGAAATAATATATAGTAAAATTTCATATATTTAATTAAAGGCTATTATTGATGTGAGATTGTGATAACACATATAAAAAGGGGAGATTGTGATTATCACATAAAAGACATTTAAATTATCAATTAAAAATATGAATAACTATACTAAAAATAAAATTTATGTACCACCAAAATAATAAGATACCAAAATAACATATTTTCTTAAAAGACTCACAAGTTTGGAGATGTTATTGCTATGTATTGCTGGCATGTTGGTTTCATGACCCAATATGATGGAGATCAATGGTGTGATGGCTCAGATGTCTAGGACAAGATGAAGGTGGAAAACTAGGGACATGAAATAAAGGTTTTAAAGTATCAAGCTTCTTTCAAAATTTTATGTCTTTCAGAGTGTCCTAGAATGAAGGAGGAGAGTGTCCTAGAATCTTTTTAGTGTGTGAATCCACTATTTAAAACTCACTATTCACATGCACAATTCACAGTCACTATTCATGATGATGTGGCATGCTAAGATGGAATTTATGTGATGTGGAATGAGGGTGTGTAAATTTTGTGGCATGCAAGTCATGTGAATTTCAAGTGATGTGGCATGATGGTAATGTATAAGGATGGACCATCAAGCGTTATATGATGTAATAATGATGATTTAATGGGGAGTGGGGCATAACCCTATAATATGGGACATGTTTTGTCTTTAGTTGTCACATGATAGAAAAGACAAAAGGGTTATGTGGGGAACATTTATTGATGTGTCCAAGATTCCCATGTGTGGAGATATTTAAAAGGTGATCATAACACATTTTGGAGGAGTCATGTGTTGACTTCTATGGATTCTTCTCTCATATTAATAAAAACTATCAAGAGCATTATGTGCACTTATTATTGTTCATTATTAGAGTAGTTTGATTTTAAGAGAATAATTCATACATGTTGCTCTCATGATGAGATGGAGTAGCCACAAGGCTATTTATATGGGTCAAAGAGTTACTAGTTTGTGAATTGAACACTATATAAGCTAAAATACATGTGTAGATGGAGTAGAATGGTACCTTCATGGGGATCCAAAGTTTTAGGAGATTTTATTGCTATGTATTGCTGGCATGTTGGTTTCATGACCCAATATGATGGAGATCAATGGTGTGATGGCTCAGATGTCTAGGACAAGATGAAGGTGGAAAACTAGGGACATGAAATAAAGGTTTTAAAGTATCAAGCTTCTTTCAAAATTTTATGTCTTTTAGAGTGTCCTAGAATGAAGGAGGAGAGGACATAATTTTCCTATGTATTATATTCATTAGGAGTAGGAAGTCCTCATGTATTCGATGGTGTTCACTTAACTAGATACTTCCATGAATTGGGAGTAGTGAGCAGATCATGGTAGAATATTAAAGAAGGATGGGTTTATGGTGAAGTGTGTGTCACTTCAAGTGCTTCAATATACTATGGAGGAGTAGATATTGATAAATCCAGTTAGGGTAAAAGAGTTTTAGTAATTCAAAAAATTTGTACTAGGTTTTTTGTGTGGATAGCAGTGGGCATGGATGGAAGTTGGTTGGTAAAAGACACAAGTGTGGTAGACTCTTGCTTATATGACAATATGTGTGAGATTGTTAGGGTGTGAAAACACTATTCAAAATTCACTATTCATTGGAAATATTCATAATAACTATTCATGGTGATGTGGAATGCAGGTGTGTAGATGACCTGCCATGTAGGTGACATGGATGCAAGTGATGTGAAATGAAGGTGATGTCATGGGATGGCCCATGAAGGGTTTTAGGATGTGATCAAGATGATGTGATGGGGAGTAGAGTGTAGCACTCAAATATGGGACATGTTTTATCCTTAGTTGACATACATGGGTTGTCATATGGTGAAAAATACCAAAGGGTTAGTATGGGGTGTGTTTATATATGTGTCTAAGATTCCCATGTGTCTAAAGGTGATTACAACAGCTTTTGGACTCATGTCTTCACATGGAGGAAGAATAAATGAATATTATTATTGATATTTATCCTCACATGTGTGAGTGGGGTGCTAAATTGAGAGCCACATAGATGTCATCCATGATATTATCTAAATTAGGAATTTACTTTATTAACCTTTTGAGAAGAAGACAAGAATGTTGATATTTCAGATTGTCTTCACATAAAGAGAAGGGGACATTGGTTTTGGAGCCACATGGAGGTGACACAATTTTTCCTTTGATATATGATCTTCTCTGAAGACTTTTAACACATAAAGACAACTAACATTTTGGACCACATGTCACCCCAATATGTGTGGCACATTTTTGGTATCACTATGAATTCTTTCTCTCTCTCTCTCTCTCTCTCTCTCTCTCTCTCTCTCTCTCTCTCTCTCTCTCTCTCTCTCTCTCTCTCTCTCTCTCTCTCTCTCTCTCTCTCTCTCTCTCTCTAACACACACACACACACACACACACACACACACACACACACACACACACACACACACATTGTATTGCTATAAGATCATGGTTCTCCTTTTTATTTTGTAATCCATGGAGTTTATTATGGATTTTATTTAAGGATCCATACAGGCCTTGGACTTTCATGTTAGATGGTTGGAGATTGTAAGGCATGTAAGATTAGCTCACCTATATGTTTAGGTTGTAAGAATAATTCATGCTTAGGTGGTTAGATCTTATAAGGTTTATATGAGAGCATGGCTCACCTATTTGTTGAATCATGGATATCCTTGAGGTTAGAGCTTAGATTCTATAAGACTATATTTAATTGGATCACTTAGATTAAGACATGGAACTTGGAGCTTGGAGGTTGATGTTTGTAACTCACCTAGGATTATATGGTTTTTAGCATCATGATGGAGTTGCATGTTGAATCTAAGAGGTTAGATCTTATAAGGATTGGTTGCAAGCTTTGGTTCCCCTGAGTTGTTTTAAGAACTAAAAAGGAGTTACTAAGAGTAATTGTTATTGTAGAGAGTTTTTTTAATGAATATGAAGTCTAGATTCTCTATTTTCCCCTTGGTTTTTTCCTAGTTTTTTAGTAGGGTTCCACGTATATCTTGTGTAATTTGTTCTCTCATGTTTTGTTTATGATTTCATAGCTTTTTTAATTTTTGCATTAATTTTTGAACATGTTTAGAATTATGTTTTTGTTCCCAATAAGTGGTATTAGAACTAGGTTTTAGATATCATTCCCTAATCCATGCATGTATTTTGTGATTCTAAAAAATCAAATTTTACATCTCTAAAATAAAATCATGTCAAAGCATGCATTTATAAAAGTACTTATCCAAATTGGAATTCCTCATCCAAAGTACAATATATTCCAAATAAATAAGGAAAAAATTTCTCTAACTTAATTAAAACATAAAAATATATATTTGTATTTTCAGTGGTGATGATGTGGCATCATTAGTAGAAAAAAATGGATGATTAACAATTTTTGAAATAGAAAAAAATATTATAGTCCCTTGGGGAATCAAAACTGACCTTGTTGGAGTATGCATGCATGTATATAAAGAAAATTAGAGACCTTAAGATGATTTGGAAGCACTTTTATTTACCAATGTGCCTGGTGTTGACCTAGACACACCCTTTATGGTTTTGAGTTTATCAAATAATTCATGTGTTGTCTCAAACTCATATAAAATAGAAAAATTGAGCAAGGTAGAATTGAACATTTTAGTGGCTTCAACCATCAACCTTGTGTGCTCTACCTTTGAAATATTGAATTCTAATTTAAGGGATTTAACATTTGTCAATTTGTCTTTAAATATATTCATCAAATACAATATCTCATATTTATTTTTGAATATAGTTCCTTCAATTTTGTCCATGAACCTATGTGTATCTAATTTAAGGAGTGTCACAAAATTGGGCCTATTGACTATCTCTCTAGTAGAATTAATCACATCACTGACCCTCATTTATCCAAAATTTTATAAAGCCTCATTTTTATGGCTTCTAAAATACCACATTAAAGGATTGATCTATTTATGTCAATTAAGGGAAGCATAGCCATTTATAATTACATAACTAAGGGCCCAGATATGATCTTGGATGGAAATCAAGTTTGGATGATTGACTGTGTTGAATCTTGAACACTAAAATAAATCTATGATATTTTTCTAATATTCTTTCATCTTGTGTAAAATATTAAACAACTTTGTCCTATCATACTAGTTTTTTCCTCTATAGGCTTGAATATTACTAAAAGTATTATAGACCCTAATGGATACATTATATACACTATCCATAATTTCTTAAGGGGAATGAATAATATATTTATGCACTAATTTATTTTATAACTCATCTTTTATATTGGACATTTATTTCCTTATTTCTACATCTAAATCCATACAAGAACATAAATTCTATGTATACTTTATCAGATAATTTAGATTATTCTTAGCTTTTTAGGCTGAGGGATTCTTTTTTCTTTTTTCAAACTTTATTTCTTCCTTAGTATTTATGTTCAACACCTTCTTCTTAATTAACATTTATATGGTGCCACATTACTTATCAAAACAAGTGGACGCTATAGATAATTTTGTAATAATTAAACACTATCTTTCATCCCCTTGGCCTTGCATCTGTTTAACCCATTGAAGGCCAATAAATTCTCCTTATTCTAGTGGATTTGGGTCTCTAGATGTAGAGGGTGGAGTCATAATCATAGGGGGATTTATTATCATAGGTACTAATGAAGTTATTATTTGAATTAGGAATAGTCTGGGTGGATAAACATTTATTTACGATGGTGAGGATTCCTTTTGTGGGGTGACTTCAACCACATACTTAGTCAAGCATAGAGTTTTTATAACTATCATGGTCCCTGATGATGTAGGTGTGGACTATGGCAAGGGTATCTCTATTTGAGATAAAGATGTTACAAAGAGATGGTTAAATATGATTTTACATTGATATAAAACCATAATAACTTAATGATGCTAAATTTGAACCCTGAAATTATAATAGATAATTGAAATAATGTATATGTTTTAATGCAAAAAAATCCCATATTATTTGTTATTTGTATTTTTCCATATTGTCATGATTTTATGGTAGGGTTTGTACATACAATCAATTTTACATTTTATTGATTTGGATTTTTGGTCCATCATTGAAACTTAAGAGGTAGCCTTTAATGTTTAAGTATTAATGAAATAATGTTTTAGGATCTTGTTCATGAGTCTTAAATACCACAAATCATAGGATGGGATTATTTATGGAGTGGTATTAGTTTGGATTAGTACTAGGATGTACAATACTCTAGTTGTAGTTGCCATAGAGTTTATTTAATAGATTCAGAGTCATTACTCTAGTTACTTAATATTTAATAACCCTTTAGATCAAGGGGGGTTTTGTTGGCTCATTTATGATCCAAGATTATTATTATTTAATTTCTTTATATTTTGTTATTAAATTAAATAAGCTTGTTATTGAGTTTGGTTGTTCATGGGAATGTTGGTTGAGCCACATAACCATATTGTGAAAAGATTATAAAGCTTTTACCCTTCTTTATAAATTTATCTAAAAATAATAAAACATTATTTTTACCATAAAATTTATTTAAAATGTATTTTTTTTTTATCTTTTACCTTTGTGTCCTCTCCCATTCTTGGATCTATCAAGTGTGATTGTATTAAATCGTAAACATGAAACATATAAATCAAGATCATAGGTCTAAATACCGAAGTAAGAAAGTGTAAATCATGTGTTTTATTAAGATGACCATAAAGTGTAAATCAACTATTATATGTGATAAAGCCTAAAGTTATTTTTGATTTCCCTATGATCATAGTTTTTCCTAATCAAACTGAATAAATTGAATAACATTATGTATAATTTAATTTTGAATTTCAATTTATTTCAAGAAAAAAATCTAAACATCATACAATTTTATAGATCTTCATTTATGTAAAATTCCATTGAACATTCTCCTATTTTAAAAAATTTCTAATTATATTTTCTAATAATGTCATGCAACTCACCATTCTCATTATTTTATAAATTAAGTTCAATTTGGTCAATAAACATATTGTTGTTTCTTATAGAATGGAAAATTTAATTTTGTAATGGTTTTAATTCCTTCATGTCCATGTTAGTTAATAAATTTATTTAAATAATTCCTATGAACTTATATTTCGATTGAAAAAGAGACCTATAATTTTCCACGTAAAAGTTATGGAAGATGGAAATATGAAAATGGGGAAATTGATAGTCAGATTTGTATAGAAAAATAAGGAGGTTAAAATTCTGATCATCAATACATTGATGACATTTTGTTGATAATGAATGACATGACTTAAATATTATTTAGGAAATTTTGTATTTTTTAATTTTATAAACTAATAAATGTATAAAGTTTTGGACATGATTGACAAACAAGTATATGGTGTTGAAAGAATTGATTCTCATAGTTGATCCTTTCAAAATTATGGTTACAATGATAATAAAAGTATAAAAAAATATAATTCATAATGTACATGAACATATGAATCGATCCTTTTATACTATACAAATTATTATACATATAATTTTTACTCTTACTCTATTTAACTCTTATATTTAATTTTAATATTTTTTAAAGTGATTATTTTATGAATATCACATTAATATAATATTATTTTATTAATTAGATAGGTAAATATTCTCCCTTCCCTTAGTTTTAAAAAATTCTCAATCTCTATTAATTATTCCTTTAAAGAGTAAATACTTACATGGTATTCATTGAATAACAGTAATCATTTAATAAAAAAGTGTTGTATTTAGGAAAGGATGGAAACACCATTATTTAAATAATTTGATTTAGATTCTAAGAAAAGTAATTAACATGTTGTGCCATCACAAAAACACACACATCCCATGAATATCATGCCAAAGAGAGTATTTGTTTTTATTGTATTGAATATCATGCCAAAGAGAATGGAAATCATGAAGTAATTGAAGAAGTCAAAGGCAAACTCAAAAGGCAACATGATTAATTAACTCTATCTCATGAAGCAAATAATTGTGCAAGTTTCTTCTTTGATATAGGAGGAGAAATTTTACTTCAGGTTAGTGTGTATATATTCTATTCTTCATTTGAGTCTATGTTTGTTTTCCCTAAGTGTTCATGAGAGCACAAGTGTGTGCCTTAGTTTCTTGTCTTGTGTGCTTGTTTCCTATTTTTTTGGTGTGGTTTTGTGTCTTTTCATAGGCTTATCAACGTTAATTTTAATTATATGGGTGAATCCATTTCCAAAGGATAGGAGAAGGTAACTGGTCCTTAGCATATGAGCATGCTACCCTTAGGAAATGACCAAAATGTTGACCAAATTTGACCCTACATAAAATTAGCTCAACCCCTATGTATTAAAGATTTGTATAGGATCCTTACAAGTCATAAAATGATCATCATGGTCATAAATAATGTAAAGTCATTGTTGAAGATCATAAAACATGTTCTAACCTTGTCATCTTGTCTTAATATCCTTTTATGTCACCTTTTGGTCACTCTAGGGGAGTTGTACATAATTTTCATGAAAGGATAAATGTTTAAGATGTACTCTAACATCCCACATGTTATATAATGTCAATAAACTATTTTAAATGTAAAATGTGATAAGTTTAACATATATTCAATAAGATAAACTACAAGCACAATTGTTTTAGCTAGTTGTACAGAATGTATAACTCAGCTAGCACATGGGAAGGATTCAGGGAAGTATTTTGAGATTCCTCAAATTATATTTCAAGATGATGTGGTTCAAAAAGGTCTAAATATATAAAAAAAACTAACCTCTATCTCTCATCACTCACTTGGACAAGACTAAGTAGGTCAATGGTTTTTAGTTATTACAGACAAGAGGATGAGAGTTGAGTTGAGTACACTTAGCGGTTGTTAGAAGTATGTATGTACTTGATTTACATGTAAATATTTTTTGGTTTAGTTTTATTTACTCTATAAATAATATTTATAATTATTTATGCCTTCAAAATACTTACAAATCCCTAACACCTCAATTTCTGTTCGATGTTTGCAATAATATACGTAAATCAGTTGGTGTATGTGATATTTAAAAGTATGACCATAGATATACTAAGATTTTAAGTATATTTTTACTATGTGAATGTGGAAGGATAATAAGAATAATTTCTTTAATATTGAAGAAGGAACCATTAAAGTCTATAAAATAGTGTTGTTAGTTTTAGATTTTCATTTCCCTATGACTAGTTTTAGGTTAGAGTAATGCACTTATTATTAACCCCTCAGAAGATGGTGACGGTATAACAAGAATCCATTTAAGCAATGGATACTTAAAATCATTTTGAACCAAGTGAGTTTTAATGTTAAACCCACATAAAAGTAGACAATGATCTCAAAGTTATGACTATGTAGTCATTAAAGGAAGAATGATAGAATATATTGAGAGAAGTTAAAAATATATAATGAAATATAATAAACCTATTTTAATATAAATTTGAGATTTTATGACATCATGAAATAATACTAAGAGAGATATTCCATGATTTAACTTACATACACAGTTACTAATCCTACATGAATGCCATAAGTCAATGCAAAGGAGGTAGAGTAATGTTGAAATAACTTTAAGGTGTTTAGTCTCATTTGAGAGCTTCAATCAAGTCTAAGAACATAGAAAATATCATATTATGAATGGTGAAGCCATATCATAGAGTCAGACTTAGATCCTCATTTCATATAGTTAGAAAACTTGCCAATGAGAAGCTTTACCTTAACTTCTCTGAATGAGATTTTACTCATACAATGTGTCATATGTTGGGGACTGTCTATGAAGTCTGCATTAGTCTAATGACTCCTTGGTTATAGTCAAGACCTAAAGATAACATGTCAATTCAAAAGGAAGTTGATTAGGTAACAAGAATGAGAGTTGGGGTACTTTCAACTCTAGTCATGTTTTCATTGAAAACACTTAGAATCTATAGTACAATTAAACTTAGAACATTGTAATTTGTAAATGACACCTAGTGTGTTGATATATAAATGGTTGCATGGTCTCATGTAAGTAAACAAGTACATTCAGAGGTGAAATGGACATAATGAACATAAGATGAAATCCATTATGAGAGGTATGTAGGGAATTATTATAACTCATCATTCTAATCTTTCACCTTAGTAATGCATAAAAGAACCTCTGCTAGGTTGGTCATTGTAGGAAGTCTTGAATGGAACAATGAGAAGAGATGTGACTACCTAAGTATGATACTGAGAAGAGTGATATTGAGTCTCTTAAGGTATATTTCATAGACCAGAGGAAAAAGAGGTTTTGAATAGGTGTCCAACACCTTTGAAAAGAATTTACATGAGTAACTTCAAGCTATTTATGTGATAAGTGTGAAGGTCTAGGCCTCAAAAGCTAATTAGTGACTATAGATAGTGAATGATAAGTGATAAAGAGGAGTTCATTAGCTAGAGAGGTATAGATGACTGGCATTGACCTTATTTCCATTTTCTCATGTTAGAGGATATGTGTGAATGACTCATATGGTTGTTTTAGATAATCAAGTGGACTACTTATCAACAAGGTAGTTTTAAGAAATACAATGAAGAGTTCTATGCCAACTTGTGGAAGGTTCTATATTTTATATTGACACATGTTCAAGATAACTTCCTGACCTCTTTTCCAACTCATTCTATTAAATTTTAACTAGTTTCCAAGTCTTGAAAATTAGCCTTGTGAACCTTCCACTTCTCTTCTTCTCTCTCCTCTCCTATGCTTTATATATGCAATACTTTTTGGTTTAATAATGGATCGATAATTTGTATAGTGAATGCTTGCTAGTTTTACATCTTGATTTTCATTTAAATAAAGTTTTATGTAGTTGATTTTATCTCTAAAATCTATTTTATAAGTTTTCCAAGTGGTTTATGTAGTTGATAAGTGATGACTGTCTTCTCCTTGCTTCCATTCTACTATTGCATGTTCTGTGTGAATGGTATCTCTTCTAAAAGTACTCATGAAGTGTATGTGTTTATTGAGTGTGTCTTAAATTATGAGAATGACTAGTAGTGTCTAATATTAGATCTTGTTTTCACCCACCTCTAGATATGAATAACAATCTACCCTTGTTGAGAAACACTTATGCCAGAAGAACATTGAGGTAAGGTCAGTTTTGGTAGTCTTATTTCTCAGTGAGAATGCAAGTGTGTTTTTTGGACTTTATTTGGTGTATCAAAATCATTATTTTAGGTTTATTTATGTTTCCTTCTTCCCTTTTCACCATCAATAGTGATTTATCTAGTGTATTGTGTGAGCCTAAAAGATAGATCAATAGAGCTAGACTTTTCAAATCTAGAGATCTATCTTTTCTAGTAGCTTGTCTATGTGCATAAATATTTCCATTTTATCTCATATTTGAGAAGTTATAATTGAATTATCTATGGTGAAAATTTAAGATATAACAGGTAGTATCACATGGTTAAATTTCACAAATAAAAATTTAAAAATAAGGATAGGATGGTATAAAAAATCTAATCATCCCTAATTTTTGAAAATCAGATAATGATTTTTCCTCCTAAAAACACATATACTACAGAGTTGTTTAAGTCAATAGCTAGTTGTCATAGAACCTAGATTAGCCCTGTGAGAAATATGGAAAGGTATAGGAAAGTGGTTAGTGAATTTTTTTTTGATAAAACTATCCTTATAGGTAGTCAAGGTTTAACAACACAAATATTCATAGGGGATATATATCCTATATATAATTGCAATATTTCACACATATACAGCATAAATACATTTAAAATTATTTAATTATAATGCCATATATTTTTAGAAATCTATAATTGATGCAGGGCATCATTTGGAAATCTAAGTAATCCTTATATTTAATTGTGTCTTATGATTAGTTTTGGTCTTATATTGGTATTATAATTCCTATAGGTACCCAAGGAGGTTGTTAGAGTATTTAGGTGTATTTTGGTTGGATGTTTTTTAGCTTGGGAGAGTTTCTTACTAAAACTCCAATTTAAAAATTTGAATAAGTATTAACTAGCCTAGATTGATAATAGGTATTGTGTGTCATTTAAATGATGGTTGTTACATTGGGAATGTCTTAGGTGTTTTAAGAGAGTCTAAAAAGTGTTTTTATGTGCAAGCATAATGTTAATGAAATTAGAAAAGAGTGTAAGTAAAAGGGAGAGAGTACAAGATTTAGGAGTTACATAAGACATAGAAGGTGGTAGTATGATGAATTATTGGATGGACTCAAATATGTAAGATTTATAACTCCAAGATAATCAATAATAAGTTTTTTCCAGTTTATAGATTGATTATGTATACAAAATATGTTCCTATATTCTATGTTAAGAATGATTATGTATGCATATTTGAAATGAATAGATGTTATGGAAGGTTGATAGAAACACCTATGTGATTTGTTATTTTTTTTATTAATTATCTTAGGGTTATTTATATCTTATTTACTTGTTTCTATATGTATATGTAAGGAAATAATCACAAAATTTGTAAATGACTTTGGAATGAGACACAAGCAACTCATAATATTGCATAAATAGTTAACATAAGTTGTAAGAATGAATCCAAAGATTCAAGAATATGTGATAGGTTAGTATAGACCTAAAAAAATCGTTATAGTATCAAGAAATATCATTTTAATATTGAACCAATAAAACTTCCACTTTTAGGTTTACACAGTGAGGTTAAACAGTTATAAAATTTTGAGAAACCATTATTGTGGATAAATTTAAGCATTGTTAATAAAGAATAGAGATTGAGGAATTTAAAAGTATATAGGAAAGGAATTAATTAGGTCTTGTAAATGTCTTGAAAAAATAGATATTCATTGAAGTCAAATTTGAACTCTCTCAAGTTTGTGCAGAATAGGGAAACCCTAGTTTAGGGTTTAAACTAGAAAGTGGATGTGAAACTTTATAAAATTTGGTCATATGAAAGGTTACAACATGATCAAAGGATTTATGTGATTTTAGAATATTAATAAATGTGTATGTATGGAATAGGGTGACTATGCATAAAATAGAGGTTCAAGAGACCTAATTAAATTAAAAAGGATTATAAATAGAAGTCTAAATGATGAGTTAGATCATGAGACATATTAAGATATTAAAGTGGTATAGAGGGTAGATAATAATTTTGTTATTCAAGCATTGTCTGAACATGTCTTTATAACTAAAACCACTAATAAAGGCTACTAGAGGGAAGTTTGGTTGAGAACCTGATAAGTGTAGAAGGTAGTTGAGGTTGTCATAGAGTTTGAGATTAGTTGAAACAAGTGTGTTAAGTCTTAAATAGGTAATCTATGTGAAATATTTTAATCATAAGGTCTTGATGAAGAATTAAGGTGATAGTCTTGAGGAGCTAATACTCTAATGTGGTCTAGTGTGTGATTGAAGGAAAGAGAGGGAGAAAAAGAATGGAATGAGATGTACAAATGAGTGTTAGGTGTATGGAAGGTCCAAAGGCTAGGTTTAAGGAATTCAAATAATCTTATTAAATAGGTCATGAAGGATAATAATGTCAAGCCTAGTGAGGGAGTTGAAAAATAAGTAAATATTGTGAGGATTAGATGCATAAATTGATAATTATAGGTATCAGAGGAATGGAAAGAGTGGATAATGATGTCTCTCTGAATCAATAATGAAATAATGTGGTAGTCTAGTGGATATATAACCATTAAAACTATATAGTTGCGTAAGCTGATAGTTGCTTGCCATAAAACCTAGACTAGTCATGTGATAAGTAGTGAAATGTTGAGGAAAGTGGTCAATGAAAGAAAATTTTAATAAAACAATACTTATAACTATTTTTTAGATTCTAAAATAATGTGTTTTATTATGATGACCACCAGGTGTAAATAAAATATTATATGTGATAAAGCACAAAGTTATTTTTGAAAACTCCATTATCATAATTTTTCACATCAAATTGAATACAATGAATAACATTATGTATAGTTTAATTTTGAATTTCAATTTTGAATGAAAAATCTAATGATTATACCATTTTATAGATATTTATTTATGTAAAATTCCATTGAACGTTATCCTATATTAAAAATTTGCTAATTATATTTATAATAATCTCATCCAAATCACCTTTCCCATTATTTTATAAATTAAGTTTAATTTGGTCAATAGACATATTATTGTTTCTTATGGAACAAACAATTCCATTTTTTAGTGATTTTAATTCCTTTATGCCTATGTTAGTTGATCAATTTGTTCAAGTAACTCCTATGAACTTATGTTTTGATTGAAAAATATCCCTATCATTTTCCACATAAAAGTTATATGTGCATATGGAAGATGAAAATAGGAAAATCAGGAAATGTATAGTCAGATTTATATTAAAAAAATGAGGCTAAAATTCTAATCATCAATACGTTGATGAAATTTTGGTGATGATACATGACATGACTGAAAAACAAGTATATGGTATTGAAAGTATTGATTCTCATAGATGATGCTTTCAATATTATGGTTGCAATGACAATACAAGTATAAAAAATGTATGTCATAATATACATGAATATATGAATCAATCATTTAATACTATACAAATTATTATACCTATAATTTTTACTCTTACTTCTCTATTTCACTCTTATATTTTATTTTAATATTTTTTAAAATGATTATTTTACTAATATCACATTAATATAATCTTATTTTCTTAATTAGACAGTCAAATGTTATCCCTTGCATTAGTTTTTAAAAATTCTCAATATCTATTAATTATTCCTATAGAGATTAAATATTTACATGGTAGTCATTGAATAATAGTAATCATTTAATAAAAAAATGTTGTATTTAGGAAAGGGTGGAAACACCATTATTTAAATAATTTTTTTATATTATAGGAAAAATAATTAACATGTTGTGCCATCACAAAAACACACACATGCAATGAATATCATGCCAAAGAGAGTGGAAATCATGATGTAATTGAAGACATCAGAGGCAAAATAAAAAGACAACATGATTAATTAACTCCTTCTCATGAAGCAAGTAACTATGCAAGTTTCCCCTTTGATCTAGGAGGAGAAATTTTACTTCAGGTTAGTATGTATATATTCTAGTCTTCATTTGAGTTTGTGTTTGTTTTCCCTAAGTGTTCATGAGAGCACAAGTGTGTTCCTTAGTTTATTGTCTTGTGTTCTTATTTCCTAATGTTTTTGGTGTTCTTTTATGTCCTTTAAAAGGCTTATCGATGTTACTTATAAGTATATGAGTTAATCCATTTCCCAAGGATAGGAGAAGGTAACTGGTCCTTAGCATAATGGGCATGATACCCTTGGGAAATGACCAAAATGTTAACCAAATTTGACCCTATATCAAATTAATTGAACCCCTAAATATTAAATATTTCCATAGCATCCTTATAATTCATAAAATGGTCATCAAGGTCATAAATAATGTCAAGTCATAGTTGATCATAAAACATGTTCTAACCTTTTCATCTTGTTTTAATATCTTTTTATGTCACCTTTTGGTTACTCTAGTGGAGTTGTACATAATTTTATTGAAAGGACAATTTTTTAAGATATAATATAACATCTCATAAGTTAGATAATGTCAGGAAATTATTTTAGGTGTTAAATTTGACAAGTTCAACATATATTCAATAAGATAATCTACAAAAACAATAGTTTTAGCTAGTTGTATGGAATATATAGCTTAACTATCACATGGGAAGCCTTTAGGTAATTATATTGAGATCCATAAAATTAAATTTCATGCTCATGTGGTTTAAATAGGAAAAAAAATAGCAAAAACTAACCTCTATCTCTCATTGCTTGCTTGGACAAGACTAAATAGGTCAACAAATTTTAGTTGTTATGGATAGGAGGAGGAGAGTTGAGTTGAGTGCACTTGGTGGTTTTAAGGGTTCTTTGTGTACTTAATTTACATGGAAATATTTTTTGGTTGAGTATTCTTTACTCTGTGAACAATCTTTAAGATTATTGATGCCTTCAAACTATTTGCACATCCCTAAGACCTCAATTTTCTTTTTATGTTTGCATTGATCTAAGAAAACCAATTGGTGTATGTGATATTTAATAGTATTACCATCATTATCATAAGGTTTTAAGTATAGATTGATTATGTGAACATGGAATTATAATAAAAAAACATCTCATTGAGCTAGAAGAAGGCATCATTGAATATTGTAGAATAGTGTTGCTAGTTACAGAGTTTCATTTCCCTATGAGTGGTATCAGGTTAAAGTAATGCACTTTTTATTAAAACCTCATAACATGGTGATGGTATAACAAGAATAAAATTATCCAATGGATATTTCAAATCATTTTAATCCAAGTGAGGTTGAATGTTAAACTCATATACAAGCAGACAGTGACCACAAAGTTATGACTATGTAGTCAATGAAGGAAGAATGATAGAATATATTGAAAGAAGTTAAAGATTTACAATGTAATACAAGAAACTTGTATTAATATAAATTTAATATTTTAAGACATCATGAAATAAAAGTAAGAGAGATAGTCTAAGATTGAACTTGCATACACAGTTACTAATCCTATGTGAATACCATAGTGGTCTGAAGTCAATACAAAGTACATGAGGTAGAGTAACTTTGAAATAATTTTTAGGTGTTTTTACTCATTTTAGACCTTAAATCAAGTTTGAGAACATATATAACATCATAGTATGAATGGTGAAGCCATTACACAAAGTCAAACTCGGATCCTTATTTCAAAGATTTAGAAAAGTTGCCAATGAGAATTTTTACCTTAACTTACCTTAATTCTTCCTATAGAGAGTAAATATTTACATGGTAGTCATTGGATAATAGTAGTACTTTAATAAAAAAGTGTCATTTAATAAATGGTGGAAATACCATTATTTAAACATATTTTTTGATATTTTAAGAAAAATAATTAATATGTTGTGACATCTCAAAAATACACACATCTAATGAAGATAATGCCAATGAGAGTATCTATTTCAGATCATACCAAAGAGAATGGCAATCATGAAAGAATTGAAGACATCAAGGTCAATTCTAAAAATACAACATGCTTCATTCACTCCTTCATCTCATGAAGGGAACAATGGTGCAAGTTTCCCCTTTGATCTAGGATGAGAAAGTTTGATTCAAGTTAGTGTATATATATTCTAGTCTTCCTTTGAGTTTGTATGTGTTTTCCCTAAATGTTCATCAGTGCACAAGTGTGTGCCTTAGTTTCTTGTCTTGTGTGCTTATTTCTTGATATGTTTGGTGTGGTCTTTTGTCCTTTCAAAGTCTTATAATTGTGAACTATAAGCAATGAGTGACTTCATTTCCCAAGGATATGAGAAGGCAATTGGTCCTTAGCATAGCAGGTAGGTTACCCCTAAGAATAGCCAAAATATTGACCAAATTTGACAATATGTCAAATTATGTAAACCCCTATATATTCAATCTTTACATAAGATCATTTTAAGTAAAAAAATGGTCATCAATGTCATAAATAATGTTAAGTCATAGTTGAAAATAATAAAACATGTTCTAACCTTGTCATATTATATTAATAACCATTTATGTCACCTTTTACTCACTATAGGGGAGTTGTAAATAGTTTTCATGAAAGGAAAAATGTTCAAGATGTTATTTAATGTACCATATGTAGTAGAATGCCAATAAACTATTTGAAACTAGAAATTTGATATGTCTACCATATATTCAGAAAGATAAACTACAAACAAGGTAGTTTTTGTTAGTTGTACAAATTGTATAGCTCAATTGGAACATGTGAAGGATTCAGGGAAGTATATTGAGATCCCCATAATTCAATTCTAAGATCATGTGGTTCAAATAAGTCTAAAAATATCAATGAATTACCTCTCTCTCATCGCTCTCATGGACAAATCTAAATAGGTCAATGATTTTCAGTTGGTAAGATAAGAGGAGGATATTTGAGATAAGTTCACATGGTGATTATTAGGGGTCCTTGTGTACTTTATTTTCATGGAAATAGTTTTTGGTTTGGTTTTCTATACTCTATGAATAATCTTTAAGATTGTTGATTCCTTTAAACTACTTGCATATCCCCAACACCTCAATTTTCCTTCTCTATTTTCACTGATCTGATTAAACTAGGTAGTGTATGTGAACATGTAAGGATAATCATAAAATTATCTTTAAGCTAGAAGAGGGCACCATTGAAGTCTGCAATATAATGTTTCTAGTTACAAAGTTTCATTTCCCTTTGAGTGGTTTTAAATTAAAGTAATGCACTTATTTTTAACCCCTAAGAACATGGTTATGGTCTATGAAGAATACAATTAACTAATAGAGGTTTCAAATAAATTGAAACAAAGTTAGTTTGAATGTTGAACTCACATAAAATTAGAGAGTGGCCAAAAGGATGTGATTATGTAGTTAATGGAGGGAAAATGATAGAATATCTTGAGAGAAGTTCAAGGTTTATAATTAAACATAATAAAACTATTATGATATAAGGTTTATATTGTAAGACATATAAGGTTTATATTGTAAGACATCATGATATAATAGTAAGAGATACAATCCAAAATTGAATTTGTGTACATAGTAACTAATCCTACATGAATACCATAGTGGTCTAAAGTAAATGAAAAGGAGGTAGAGTAATGTTGTAATAGCTTTATAGGTGTTTAGACTCATTTAAGACCTTCAAGAAGGTTTGAGAGCACAGATAAAATCATGGTATGAATGGTAAATGCATTACAAGTAATGAAACATAGATCCTTGATTCACAGAGTTAGAAAACTTACCAATGATAAGTTTTACCTTAACTTCTATAAATGAAATTTTGCTCATACAATGTGTCATCTATTGGTGAGTGTCTATGAAGTATGTTTTAGTATAATGACTCCCTTATTGAAGTTTATACCTAAAGGCAATATTCCAATTCAATAGGAATTTAATTAGGTCAAGAGAATCAGGGTTTAATGTATTTCAAATATAGTCAAGTTTTCATTGAAAACACTCAATATCTATAGTGCAATTGAACCTAGAACATTGCAATTTGAAAATGATAGCTAGTGTGTTGATAGAGGAATGGTTTCATGTTCTCAGGGTATAAAATAAGTATATTTATATGTGAAATGTCCATAATGACCTCAAGATGAAAGACATTATGGGAGGTGTATATGAAATTATTCTAACTACTCATACTCATCTCTCATCTCAGCAATGCATAAAAGTACCTATGTTAGGTTGGTTATTGTAGGTAGTCTTGAGTGGCATAGTGAGAAGATATTTGACCACCTAAGTTCGATAGTGAGAAGAATGGTACTAAGTATTTTGAGGTCTATTTGATAGATCATAGGATAAATAGGTCTTGAAGAAGTATCCAACACCTCTATAATGAATCTCTATGAGAAATTGCAAGCCACATAAGTGATAATTATTAAGGTCTACGCCTAGAAATCTAATGAGTGACTGTAGATAGTAAATGACAAGTGAAAAAATGGAGTTCATTAGTTAGAGAGGTATAGATGACTAGCACTGATCTTACTTCCATTTTCTCATGTCATAATATATGTGGCAATGATTGCTATGGCAGTTTTAGATAGTCAAGTGGATTACTCATCAAATAGGCAATTTCATGAAAGACGATAAAGAATTTTATGCCAACTTGAGGATTTTTTTATGTTTTAAAATGACACATGTTTAAGACAAATTTTTAACGACTTTTCCAGCTCTTTCTCTTGAATTATAACTAAATACAAAGTATTGACACTAGGCCTTATGACCCTTCCACTTCTCTTCTTCTCTCTCATCTCCTATTCTATATATTTGCAAGCATTTTTGGCTTTGTAATGGATCCACAATTGGTATGGCAAATCCCTAGTGGTTTGACATCTTTATTTGGATTTGAATAAAGTTTTTTAAAGTTGAATTTATCTTTAAAATCTCTTGGATAAGTATGTCAAGTGGTTTATGTGGTTAAGAAGCTATGAATGTCTTCTCCTTGCTTCCATTCTACTATTTAATGTTTTGTGTGATTGATATCTCTTTTAATAGGTGTCATGAAGTGTATTTGTTTTTGAGTATATCTTAAAGTTAGAAGTGTTTGATATCAAACCTTTTATTTAACCATCTCTGAATATGTATAACAATATGCCTTTATTGAGAAAGACGTATGCTATAAGAACACTAAGTTAAAGTAAGTTTTGGTAGTCTTATTTTTTAGTACATATGCAGGTGTGATTTTTGGACTTAAATTTGGTGTATCACCTTCATTATTTTATTTTTATTTTTGTTTCCTTCTTCCATTTTCACCCCTAATAGTGATTAACCTATTATAGTGTGTGAGTCTAAAAGAAAGATTAAGGGAGCTATCCCTTTAAAATCTAGAGATTTGTCTCTTCTACTAGTTTGTCTATGTGAAAAGATAGTTCAATGTTATCCTAGATTTGAAAAGGTGTACTTGACTTCTCTAGGGTGCAAATTTGGAATTTAATAGGTAGTATCACATGGTTAGATTTCACATATAACAATTTTAATACAAGGATAGGATGGCATAAAGAATTTAATCACCCCTCATTTTTGTCAAGATCAAATTATGAAGTGTCCATTCACAAAACACATCTACTATAGAGTTGTTTAAGTCAATAACTAGTTTTCATAGAACTTAGATTAGTCACATGATAATTAGGGAAATGCAAAGGAAAGTGGTCAATGAAAGAAATTTTTAATAAAACTATCCTTATAGGCAGTTTATAGTCAACAACACAAATATTCATAGGGGCTATATATCAAATATGGACTTGTAATCTTTCACACATATATAATAAAAATACATTTAAAATTATTTAATTATAATGTCCTATATTTTTAGGAGTTTGTAATGAAATAGTGTGGTAGTTGCATGGATATATAACCATTCAAAATACAAAGCTTTCGAAGCTGTTAGTTGTTTGTCATACATCCTATACTAGTCATGTGATAAATAGGGAAATGTAGAGGAAAGTGGTCAATGAAATAAACTTTTGACAAAAATTTCCTTATGGTTAGTTAACACTCAAAAACATACATATTAAGAGGAGTTATATATCGTAGATAGGATTTAAGATTTCACACATATATAACACAAATACATTTAAAATTATTTAATTATATTGTCATATGTTTCCAGAGTCTATAAGGAAATAATGTGGTAGTTCAATGGATATATACCTATGATTGAATGGATAAGAATACATGAAGTAAATATGAAGCTTACATAATAATATGATTGAAATGATATTATTGCATGTATATCTTAGAGACTCAATTTTTTTAATATGAAGCTTACATGTTGCGTCTACAATCAAGCATAATTTCTAGCTCATGTCTTAAATTATTCTTATGTAACATTGAATTCATATAAATATAAGAATTAACATGTGTTTTAGCTATACGTTAAGAACATTTTTGTTCATAAGGGTTTTATGAACATAAATGCAATCTTATCAAGAGACCTCTAATAGTTTTAAGATCAGTGAGAATATTCACTCTAAGGCACACGTTATGGGGTATTGGTTTTATAACTAAACATGTGGTGGATAACAATGAGCAAAGTGGTATTTTGCCTCAGATGGTTTGGATATGTTATGATTCTATATTATACTTGAGGTGGATCAGTGGATCTACCCTAATATGGTCATTTTTAAAAAAATTAAAAAAGGACGGAAAGTTATGGTAGAAAAGAAGGGGGATCTATGACTCAACTAAGGAATAAATCCTTCCAAGTAAAATTTCTCTATCTTAGGATGAGAAAATTTTCAATAATTAATATTTTCTATAAATTGCCATAACACAGGTGACAAATAAACATTGTTAATAACAAAAGGAAATAATTGAAATGTACTAAAATTAATCATCATATATATGGTTAAAACTAGATTGCATATCACATACATATATCTAACCATTAATAAGTATTATCAATAGTCAATGAGTATTCAAACTAATGATTGATTCAATTTGAATAATTGCATAACAAAAAATCACATAACCTATTCTAGATCTTATTAACTTAATGGAAATTCTAAGTAAGAAAACAATTTTTTGGAAGAGAAAACATTTCAATGTGAACCTATAGAGAAATTAGAAAACTTTATTTCTTGTATTGAAATGAAATTCCCCTCCTTTTAGAATGAGAGAAAATAAAAAACTTATAACTTTAGATGGGGATGCCTCTCCTTTAAGTTGAGTCTAATTTTATAGTGTCTAAATCAGGGTTGTGTGTCAAAATCCTAAAATGTATGCATGTTTTGTAATATTAATAAATATAAAGTTTAATTTTGACACATAAATGCTTTTATAAGATAATTTGTAGCTAGTAGTATAAAGAATAGATCAAAACTAAAACTAAGTCTTGGTTAGAACCATGAATGCAACTTGACTCAAATAACTATAGGGATAATGTGGAATTTCCATGTATATTTGTTGTGATTGAAGTTGGAACTAAATTGGTAGCTACATTTATC
>JARHVA010009727.1:272500-275674 GCA_037957365.1 Torreya grandis
GGTACATTTTATAGGTTGAAGTGATAAAATAATTCAACCTCACAATATTTGTATATTGGAGTGATGAAATCATCCAATCTCACTAGAAAATATATTTGTGCATGTGAGTCATGGAATCGAGATATAATGATCTCAATAGCATCTAACAATTAATAATTACATTGAATTGGGTGCATAATACCTTAAAATTTTCTTGTTTTGATATCCAAGGTTTAGGTTTGAACCTTTTCTACCTTTAAATATTTCATTATGAAACATATTTACGAAGACAAAGCTTTAAGAGGCAACATATAAGCATCATCATGCATGTGTAGTCCTTCTGTTTCTCTCTTTCCTTTTAAAAATTTCAATTATTTCAAAAATATGCATCAATTTATATTTTAAAATACTCTTGGATAGATGTAATATAATATAAAATCACTCAAAGGGGGTTGAAGCAATGGAAAGGTGTTTTATACACACCTAGGTATGCATTCATTTCCTGTAACCTACATATTTCATCCTTATCCATTACTAGATTAAGGGGAATCAATGTAAATGCTCAAACTCAATATTTATAGCATCTCAGTGTTTTACAGTTGACAAATATCAGTTACGAATTTATCCTTTAGTTCTATACCTTATTATTATTATTTAAAAGCTCAAATTATCCATCTCATTGTGCCTAAATACTTATCTCTTAGATTGATCCATATCATTCTGATGACCTAGATCTCCTGTATTACACATAAATATCCAAAACTAATGATAATAATTAACTCATAGTTTCAAATTCATAAATATTTTCTATCCTTCTAGACACTTCCGACCATAGAGGGATACTAACACCAATGGTAGTGTTAAGATCCTTATGTAGTATATAGTTTTTATAAATCATCCACATTAAAAATTATTCAAAACTTATGGATTAGACTCTTTTTACTATTGGATCCTGCCATGATATGTTTTCAAAAGGTGTGGTATAAATATACATATAACACTTCTCATTATCTCATATAGGAAATACAAATCAAAAACCTTTTAAATCTCAATCAATGAACTACATAATTAATTTAATCTAACCCGTTTGTCTATACTTTAATATAAATCTTATGTTATAGGTTTGAAACATTTGAATATCATTAAATGAGTGATTTTTTTCAAATTACAAGCTAAATCATTGTAGGCATCAACATATAGTATAGTTCACCCTTGTGCACACACTTTCCCACACATACGAAAGAAATAAATAAGTTTGATGCACTCCTCTCAAGAGTATTGGATATGTAGGAAGTGCCCATTGAGAGAGGGGACTTTGGGTAGCTCAAAACCATGAGACTGATAACATGTTTCTCAAAAAACCCATTCTGAGCATGAATAAGGGTGAATATCTAGGGTTTGATCAATTATCAAAGTATAATGACATGTATCCAAGATATAAATACATCGATATAAAAGACTTTAGGAATAAAACTTAATGAACATAACACAAAAGCATTTAGGAATAAATGTTGGATTTATTGCATGTTTAAAATTGACTAATATCTCATATTAACCTATATGTATGTTGTGGCACTCATGATTCAACTAACGCTCTTGTATCACTACTAAAAGTTGATTCCTGTTACTTCCCCTAATGGTTTTTCCTTCTTTATTTAAGTTTTACAGACCTTAAAAGACATATTAGGATAAGTTAAATGATTCTTTTACTAATATAGTGTCCCTCTCTTCTATATAAATCATATAATAGATTTCATTCATTAAAATACATTTCTCTTTCTCTTTACTTTGATAATATTATTACAAAACTTACAACAGACATGATTCTATAGAAACTTGATCGACCTCCACCTTATTATTTATTTCCCACCCTTTAATGAGTAATTTAGGGTTGTTCAGTTCATGTTTCTTATAAGAAACATATTGGTCAAATATTTTATCCTTTTGGATGTGGATATAAGGTCATTATTTGAACAAATGATTGAAATATGTTTTCATTGATGGAGTGTTTCCTTTAAAACATATATTTGACCATTCTTCTCTTGCACACCAATGGGGACTTATTATTATTTAAATTTATCAACTAGGTTTTGAATTGGTAAAGTCTCAATTTAAATTATTTTCACATCTATATCATGATAGGAAGCTTACATGGATATGGGATTGTGTTCATTATGTTGAACCATATCAACTTCTCCTTTCTAATTTCTATTTATCTCTTGTTATTTCATGAAACATCAAAATGCATTTTTAAATCATTCTTCCATAGATTCTAATTTTTTTTACTAAAATGCCAATATATTTATTAGATCATCAATTGAAAGCATTTTATTTCTCTATGGTAATTTTCACCATGGTGGAAATAAAACCATCACTTTGATTCCTAACGTAAAGAAGTTTTGCATTTGGTATTTTTTGAACCTTATGCAATTTTTGGAGTGATAATACTTATATTATTTTTATTTATAAAATTACATATAAATATTTCAAATATTTTACCTTATTAGGATCACCAAAAATTTCATGAATCAATTTTTTTTTTCGAAAATAAAGACAAAGATGAAAAACATTTTCTACCATATCATCATTTTAAAGGAAAACCATCAAATAGTTTACGTTCCTCTATCATAATTTTATATTTTTCTTATTACCACTGACATTCCATTCTATGAAGTGTTAAAATCACAAATTAAATATTGTTCAATTATATAAAAGCTCAAAATATCAAAATCATATATTGCATTCCATGTTTTTTAGGCTTGAATTCATTAGTGTCACCAATATTATTTGGAAATGGGAACATTTCCTTCAAATTTTTAAAATCAAAGGTGATTTTTGATCCCCCATTAGAGTCACTGAATACTATTGGAATAAATTTTTTCTCACATTTATTTTTTTTGGTTATATGACTTACCCAATGGGAAGTGACACAAGTTTGAAAAAACATGGATAAATCACTATTGATATGGTGATTTTCCTCTCCATTTGAGAGGGGTGACTCCATAATTTTATTAAGAGGTTTGAGATATTTTTGTGTAAATTTAATTTGAAAAAAAAATAAAGAAAACTGGGAATGATGGAAGTAGAAAATGGGATAAGAATGGAGGAGGAAGGAGGTGAAGGTGAGAAATTCATAGTGGAATAAATGTAGAGAACCATTGGAATAATTGGGATTTAAATAAAGTGGTTTTAAAT